>CAHIKZ030005477.1:2827500-2940000 GCA_903632075.3 Acanthosepion pharaonis
AAATATTGTTTAATGTGGTAGAAAATAATGTCGGATTATTCATTGATTACTTTGTTTACCTGCCCGATACAAGAACATGACTAGGTGTGGGCTTTCGGGATCTAAATGAGAGGATATGCATTCTTCAAAAAAGTAACTGAATCGTGCTGGGATGAAGGGCTCTCTGTGACCAAGCGAGCTGAAGCGCGCTGGTTCAGACGGTGGGATGTGGATTGGAATACCGCAGTAGAGCACATCTACTTTATTAAGACTTCCGACTGCGCTGGCCAGTAGACATAATTCGCAGTTTAAAAAGAAAAACATGGCGTTTACTCAAACACGAGTATCCACAAAATAACTTTTAGAGTAGTAGAAAATAATATCGGTTCAAGAATCCTTGGTTCCTTAGAAATATTAGATCATTGCAAATGTATCTGTTCGATTAGAAGATTTAAAACCAAATATTACACACTCACAAAGAAACACTAACAAATGTCTTCCATTGTTCTACAAGCCATACAAAATTCGTAGAAACTTCGTGTTTTTTGTTGGAAGAACGTTGTGAGATAAGTTTAGACTGACTGTACAGAGTCAATTTTTTTCTCATTTAAATTGTTCTGTAGAGAGCGGAACAAATGAACATCCGAAGGAGCCAAGTAAAAGATAATACGTTAAGTGCTGGAGGGCGGGGTCCTATTTCAAACTCTTTAAGCTTCTGCGAGGTCTGTTTTGCGAAGTCTGTTTTGCGAAGTCTGTTTTGCGTTGTCACGATAGAAAATAATACTTTTTTCGACTTGCCAAAATCCGTCGTTTTTCAAACTCTTAGCAATCTCTTCCGTCGAAGTCTTCGGTGCATTCTCCACGATGGCAAGCAGAGTGCCTTCATCGATGTCGGGAGGTCGCTCGGCGCATGGTTAAGCGTTTACGTTAAACTCACCCTGACGAAATCTGCCAAACGCCTTTCCGACCGTCCGAAGAGATGGAGCAGAATCCAAATAAATTTTCTGAACGTTTATTAATTTATTGTTGTCGCAGTTCCGATGCTTACTCCTTTCAGAATATAATATGGCAAATCTACAAATCAATCTTCAAATCTACTAATCAACCATTCGCCCTTGCATGGAGTATTGCTGCCATATATGGTCCGGTGCCCTTTCTGCTTGTCTCAAGGTTCTTGATAAGATCCAGAGACGGATATACAATGTAAATGGCCCGGATCTGGCATCTCGTCTGCAGTCGCTCTCTCACAGACGTGCCGTCGCCTCCCTCTGTCTTTTTTACATATACTTTCACGGTAACTGCTCCGATGAGCTGCTTTCGCTGGTTCCCAGACTTCATGAATTTAAGCGTTCTACTAGGCTGGCATCTCGCTCACACCCTTTCACTGTCGAAACTGTTAAATGTAGCCGCCTCTTCTACTCCAATAGCTTCATGTCTTGTACCCCTCGCCTGTGGAACTCCCTCACTTTTTCCTGTTTCCCTGATAGTTAGAATCTCCAACTATTCAAATGTCTGTACCCCCTTGCGTGGCTTCCCGCCTTGCTAGGTGCGTCGTCAGTGTTGTTGGTCCCATGTCACTAGAAGTTTCGGGTCTAAACAGACGTTTTCGATTGGCGACCCGACCGAATATTATCAATATTCGGCCCGCACTAAGAGTAAATTTGCTACTAGATTTAGGACGTGCTTTATATAAGTTCCCCAAGAAAACGGCAATTAATCAAGTCTTCACTTGGGCTATACTTGATTGTACTGATTTTCCTACATGCGGTCAAGTTCATGCGGTTAATAAAATAAAAAACATCCGCGTTATTATATTGGCTTGTCTTACGACTTACTTTTCTTTCTCTTCTCCCCTTTTAAATTCTTTATTATTTCTTATTTGTTTGATCTTTTTTCTTTTATAACTTTTTTTTATTCTTAACTACACTTAAAAAAGCCTTTAAAATGTCAACATTCAACAAAGCCTGACTCGCAAGTGAATGACGTAAGGTTTCAATCTCGACCACACCAGAAATCGGCACCAAAACAAACGCCAGTCTCAAGTTGCGGCCATTTTATATTAGCAATGGAAATCGGGAACGAACTTCTACAAAGATCTGATATATATTCTATATCCAAAATTATAAAAAAATTGTTGTTCAATCATCTTTGTTTTTTAAATTTTTTGTTTGTTTTTGTTTTTACACAATTTATTTTTTTTTGTTTTTGTTATTTTATGCATTTTTCTTTCAGAAATATTAAGTATCATAGTGAAGAAAATCACTAAACCCAAATGGGATATTTGTGAAATAGAAGTTATGGTTAAGGAGCAAGGAAAAGAAACCCCTATGATTTGTCGCTGTGTATCACTTTGTAGGCAACTATCGTTATAATTCCAGTGTGATTTTCATTTCATGAATCAATAAACACTGTTCTATTTTCGTGCTCACTATAAGTAAACTCGAAAAGAAGACACATGTTAGCAGTGAAGGATTAAGGCTTTTGTTACTCACAAAATAGAGTTACTGACAAAACGGGGCTCTTTTATATATAATTAGTAATCTTTCGACGTGTCTGTATAGTCATGATTACTTTCAAAGCCAGGAGAAGAAGCAAAAGCTGTCAGCTGTCAATCCGTTATTGTAACAGATGAATTAAAGCTGCTTGTTCTTGCCTTCATCAAGATTGCATTCCCATGTATTGATAGTTTTAACTTAAAATTGCACCGACCTCCGCTTTTTATATACGATTAGCTACTTGAACTTTTCAGGACTTTAATAGCTTATTAACAACCTGTTAAAATGTCGACATTTATTGATCTTGGGTAGATAGATAGATAGATAGATAGATAGATAGATAGATATACACGCGTACATATAGATAGATAGATAGATAGATAGATAGATAGATAGATATGAACAGACTGAGATAGATAGATAGATAGATAGATAGATAGATAGATAGATAGATAGATAGATAGATATGAACAGACAGATAGATAGATAGATATACACGCGTACATATATATATATATATAGATAGATAGATATACGCGTACATATATATATATATATAGATAGATAGATAGATATACACGCGTACATATATATATATATATATAGATAGATAGATAGATAGATATACACGCGTACATATATATATAGATAGATAGATAGATAGATAGATAGATAGATATACACGCGTACATATATATAGATAGATAGATATATACACGCGTACATATATATATATATATATATATATATATAGATAGATAGATAGATAGATAGATATACACACGTACATATATATATATATATTAAATAGTGTACTATAATTAATATTATAAAGAAGTAGTCATACAAGGAATAAATAAGTAAAGTTAATGTAATTAATGACTAATTCACTTCGATAACAGATTTAATAAAGCATTAACTTAATAACCACTCGTTGAATGACGTGATCTTTATGTTTAGTAAATTTGCAAGTACTTTCGATAAATGCTTTTATCATCTTCAGACATGGATATTATTTTTCATTTTCAGGTAACGCCAGAGACGAAAATAAATGTAATATAGGTCGAAAGATTTTTTTTTTTAAGTGTTAGCAAAGTGAATTTGCCATTAAGTTAATTTTTTTTTGTATGTATTATATATATATATATATATATATATATATATATATATATATATATATATATATACACTATATGCGCAATACTTAGTGGAAAGAGCTCACTATCAATGATAGAGCTAACATATTCCATTTTATGGATATTTGTAATCCTGGGTGATGATCGCAAAAGGAGAAACCCAGGGTTGCAACTAATATCCATACAACTGAATATATATATATATATATATATATATATATATATATATATATATATTGTCGAATGACAATAATAAACAGCACTTACCGGCGTAAAGGTCCCAGCTAGCGTCCAGCTGGCAGACAAAAATAAAGCAGGTTGTAACTTAATACAAACCCTGCAAACTAACTGATGAATCAAGCTGGTATTTATATAGAAATACCTCCACTCAGGTACCAGCAGCCAATCACAGCCCAAGCAATGGACTATCCCACTTTAGCACAATGAGATGCTCCATGGCAACATAAATAGCTCTCTTTCTAAAGGTTGGATTATTATTCACTTAGCTTGCTCCACAACTGAGTGTTTATCTCTACCACGTGATTTTTCTACATATATATATGAGACCGTAACAGCTGTTAACACCCAGGGTCAGGATGAACCTGAGAACAACATCAATTAAGATGTGGTTCAACCTCCAATCTCCAATCAATGGCCTTGTTGTCAGGTTTAGTTTAATGTCGTACCCAGGTCAAAGCTACAAGTTTATTTGGGAAGCTTTGCCACTGCCTATGGAATGAGAGAGGTATCAAATTAGATACCAAAATACAGGTTTATAGAGTGTCCGTTTTGACCACACTGTTTCATTAAATATTATAGAGATATTATGTCTCTTTATTTTTATAATAATTCTTTCCACTTCTCTGATTATCTCCTTGATGTTAAGTTGAAATTCATCACAGAAGGCGTCGTATTTTTTTTTTTTTATTTATTATTTATTTTCTGTTAACCCAAGTACTTTCGGTATCCTCCGAGATCATCCTCAGGGGTAGATTGCGAAAGATAAACTTAATATATATATAGAGAGAACATTTTTAAAAAGGCAAAGCCTTATAACAACCACAACAATATTTGTAACCTCTTCCAACAGGAAAAATTAGCAATAATGACATTTCCAGATGCAAAGAACCTTTTGAACCAGAAATTCTGAGTCCTTGCATACATATTAGGAAATTCCTCTTAAGCACATATGAGGCTGGATAAAAAAAAATTACATTTCAATTACCCACACCCACCCCGATACTTTTACAATAACCTTACTTTTCTTCTCTTCCCCCTCCTCCTCCTTCACATCCTCCTCCTCCCTTACTATTACACATTCTACTCCTCCTTTTCTACTATACTCTACGCCGTGCGTTTGTTTATTTATTTATTTTCTAAATAATAAAGCGTTCATTGTTTTAAAAATAAAATAAAGCGTTAAGAGGTCAATTGATAAAAGCCGCCTGAGGAGACCATAAGGTTGAAACCAAGGTAGCGGATTCAACTGACTTCCTGGTTTTTAAAGTTAAAAGATCTACATGTTATTTTTACTTTTATTTTATTTTTTTCACACGTGTATTAAGTACTTTTTTGTTTCCTGGTTTGATTCAACTCTGACCGTTAACCATTTATGTATTTTATATATATGTATGTATGTGTGTGTGTGTGTGTGTGTGTGTGTGTGTGTAAATATATAGAAAAATAGAAAGAACCGTTAGGTTAATAATCCAAAGTTCTTTAGTATTTTTGTTTTTATTTTTAAAAACAGTGCTCAATATATAAGTAGAACCAAAATTCGCTCGAGCATGAAATAGAGCTGATTTTTTAGCTTCTGTTTTTGAAACATCAGAACTCTTATGTAGCAATGGAATCATATTTTTAAAAAATAATTATATATATATATATATATATATATATATATATATATACTGTTACATTAGAACATGTACATACCCACTAAAAAACTGTACATCTTGTTTCACCGTTCAATTAACGTTTCTTTAGGTGGGAAACCATGATGGTACGAAAATAATTTAATTCAGAAATACTGTTAACAAAGCACAACTCCAGCCTCCGTCTTTGGGAAATTTCCATTAAAGGTAAAAAAGTATTTATATCTGGACAAAGGAAGACAGCTAAGTGATTAATAAAAGCGAAAGAGGGAAGGGGAAGAGGAAGAAGAATAAAAAGACCAAGAACAGGAAATAAAATTAGATACGAATATTATTGATCTTGGATTTTCCTTTCTGTGTAGGTTAATGTAGAAAGTTTTTTTTTTTTTTTTTTTTTGAGGCACAAAAATTTCAAATCGAAGTAAATATGACTCCGTAAAACGATGATTGACATTTCGATTTGAAAATTTATTTGCTTGTTTAGTGAGTTTGATCCACACTGCAACATTTTTCATTACGCACAGATACTATACTTTGATCATGTATTCACCTACCCAACAACCAACAATAAAAGTACACTATATGACTCCCTCCAGATGATGCCGCCACCTGGGTAAGACGATAAACTACATCCAACAGCAAGGCCTCTGATCAGGAGATTTTGAGGAGTGTGGTACCACCTCTTAATTGCTGGTGTTCCCAGGTCCATCCTGATCCGGGGTGGTAGCACGTGTTAGGGTCCCAGGTATGGGTAAATAGTTAACCCCCAAACTGGGGTCAAAACATTATGAAAGTGTTTTAATAGGTTTTAATACCAGAAATACTTTGTAAAAAATTATTATCAACAATAAATTTTTGAAGAAAAAAATATTACCAGCAATACGTTTTTGAAAATAAATTATTACCAGCAATACATTTTTGAAAAAAAAAATCATTATTACCAGTGATACATTTTTGAAGGAAAAAATATTACCAGAAATATATTTTTGACAAAACAAAATATTACCAGCAATAAAAATTTTGTCAGGATTAAATAACCCATTGAGGTTAATATGCTGTAAAACAAAACAAAACAAACAAACCAGATGATACCAATATAAACTTTCTACAGTGACCTTCATTGAACCGAGGTGCATCAGTGGGTTGACATGAGAGATAACCTCCTAGCCGCCAAGTGCAGATCCTATAGCTGACCTGACATGTAAACATATGATCGTCCCAGCTGAACCTAGGTTGTGCATGCGTTGGAAAAACCGTATGACAGTAAGATGTATAAACACCCACCGTAAAAGGAAGCGTCATATATCCTGCTGAGGGCCTATGTTCGGAGAAAGCCCTAAAGGCACAAACCCACTGGCTAACAGTGATTGACGAAGTCCAGAGTTGAATAAAATATAATATTACCTATGAGAGTTTTCATCTCGTGTTTTCTTTAGTAATATGCGACGACAACGTTACAATAGGATGTGATATATCGTCGGTTTCACGTAGACTTCCCATTCTTGTTTATATGTAAAACTTTCCCCAGTTCCCACAAACACTATCATGCAGGCATTAGAGTAATCCGAAACACACGCACACTTGTCATGCCGATTTAGACAAATAAACGATCGCGCACGGGATCATCGTCATTGCAGCCCACGCAATTCTTTCCTTAGCTGTTGAGTGTGTGCTTCACTACAAATGGTTTTAAATTCAAAGTTGTCTCTCTCGACCAGTATTACTCAAACTTTTTAAGCAACAGGCACACCTAAGAGCAAATGAAAATACTACGGCACACTCAGCGAAACTTTTAAAGGGTATAAATTTAAATTTTGAATTAAACGGTGAATAGAAGTATATGAAAATAGGTTAATATTTATTTATTTAAATAAAGGAAAATTTTAAAAAGTTAAATTAAAGAAATAAAAATACTTTAAGAAACGAATATTAAAAGAAACTATTTAAAATAACGTTTTAAAAAAATTACTTATTCAAATACTAACGCTGTACAATTACTAATTCCATATATATATATATATATATATATATATATATATATATATATATATATATAATCAAATTGTAGGAGAATGAACAGTAGCATAGCGTTCAAAACATTAATTTAAAAATAGTGCTCAATACAAAAAGTAGAGCCATAGATATTTATTTATCTTATGCAGTGTTTCATTAGAATATGTACATATCCACTACAAAATTGTATATTTTTGTTTCAATGTCAAAAAAAGGGGAAACCTTTTTTAGACGTCTTATCAGGTGGGGAATTATGGTGTTACTAAAAAAAATTTTAAAAAAAAGAATAAAAATTTTTTTAGTAACACCATAATTCCCCACCTGATGAGACGTCTAAAAAGGTTTCCCCTTTTTTGACGTTGAAACGAAAATATACATTTTTGTAGTGGATATGCATGTTATAATGTAACAATGCATAAGATAAAATATATATATATATATATATATATATATATATATATATATAATTAAATAATGCAGCTTAATTAATATTGTATCCACTGGCTGACCACCCGCTGAACATCTAATCCATTTTACAATTAATAAAAACAAGGATCGTGTCGTTCAGGGACTGATCAGCGTGTTAATGCCTTATTTAGTCTGTTGGTGAAGTGAATTCATCATTAATTACATTAACCTTATTGATTCATTCTTTGAATGACTACTTTACAATATTAATTAAGTTGCATTATTTAATAATTTAAGAAAGAATCGATCTGCAATAAAAAAAATTCTGAAATCTGGGACATTGTTCTAATTATTGGACCAATAGTCCATGTCACGTTAACAGAAAAACATTTACAGTAATAGAAGTTGTGAATTACTATATTACTACAATATTCAAAAATCTAGCGTCGCATTACTGGACGCTCAAAAAAATTCTTACCTGACTGTTAATAATAGCACACTTTTTAAATAAAATATCTTTCGACAAGTATCACATTCATTTTATTCTTGGAATTTTACCTGAAATTATCTGAAATTATGAAAAAAAAATAACATCTATGCCTGAGGATGGTAAATGTTTTAACGAAAGTAATTGCAATATGGACCAAACATCTAATCCACTGTACAATTAATAAAAACAAGGATCGTGTCGTTCAGCGAGTGTTCAATGAGTTAATGTCTTATTTAATCTGTTAGCGAAGTGAATCCGCCATTAATTACATTAACTTTGAATGACTACTTTACAATATATATATATATATATATATATATATATATATATATATGCCGTGACAATATTTCGCATCACACTCAAGAGGATCGCGCGGCATACGAGTGTGTCGCGACACGGCGACTGAGAATCATTACTTTATATTGTTTACTAACCTAGGCTGCTCTATTATTTAACCCATAGGTGTGGCGGAGAATAAGTAGATTCATACGTTTCCCAAGAGTATTCGCGTGGAAGTGAATGTAACGAAACTCGATTGGAATTCGGTTTAATGGATAATGGCGCTCCTATTTCACGTTCCGAGTCGCTATTTATTACACCAACCGTATATGCGTAAATCAAAAACATTTAGAAATTGGAAAATGGTTGACTTTTTCAATGTAAAGTGATAGGTACTAGTTCTCTGAAATGTCAACCGACTTTAATTTCACTGACTTCAAGGAAACATTTTTAAGCATTTCACCTCAAGCAAGTCGGGAGTGCCACTAACACGCAAAGGTTTACGGAGAATGAGAGCAAGAGTAAAGATTGTTCAGAGAAGAAAGGATATAGGACGGGGATCAGGATCAAGGCATCAGAAGATGTCGATTGATATTACATTTGAATATTTGGAGATAATAGCCATCAGGGAAGCATGTAAGAGGAAGGGAGTTCCACTGTTGGGAAGTGCGTGAGAAGAAGCTGTTGGAGTAGAAAGGCAGTTACATTTAACTATTTCGACAGTGAAAGGGTAAGACCGAGATGCCAACCTTAGTAGCATGCTTAAATTCATGCAGTTTGGGTACCAGTGAAAGTAGCTTATTAGAGCAGTTGCCATGAAAATATTTGTAGAAAAGAAAGAGGGAAGCCACAGTACAGTGACTGTAAACGGGATGCCAGATCAGGACTTATCACATTGCATATCCGTCTCTGGATTTTGTCGATTTTGTCTACACAGAATATCTCGACTTAATATTCAGTCATTGATCTGTCATCATTAAAGGTTGGAAATAAAAAGGAGATGGAAAGGAGTCAACTTTGAATAATAACGTGTTAAGAAAAAACGTTTGCAGATGACCCAAACATAACAGTACCTTAACCTACTGAAATTCTATTTACGATGAAATCAAGCAAATACCGTAAAGCGATTGTAGTTGAAAGCAAGAAAAGTTTTAAGTGGCGGTGACAACATTTTTTAATACAATGTCGAGTAAAACATTACACACTTCTCCCCGGTGGCAAGCTTCTGTTCCTTCTCTCATCGCTCCAGCCCTGGGTGTACATTGTGTCTCCAGTGTGAAGAATTGTTGGCGACATCTTCCGACCTTTCGATGTCCATACCAAACCCCACCACTACCACACACACTTTGTGTCCCTCGACTTGATGTAATGGTTAGCAAGCTTGCCTCGCTAGAACAATTACGACTGAGTAGTGAGTTCGATCCTTGCGCCACATCTAAGCTACGCTTAAAAAAATCACCATAACAATCAATCTCATCTCACTTTTGCAGACAATCTTGAAGCGAAGATGATGTCACCGTCTTACTGGTGGCCATTTTCCTGTACAGAAGGACTTTTGGAATTCTCCCATCAGTAGACTGCTGCTTCCCGTGTTTTGCCAGTGAAGCGACGCTGGAGTGTCCTCTCCAGGGTGCATACCTCGGAAGGGTTTAATGAGAGAACGGCGACATCGGAGGAGAGCGTCTTCACATGCATTCGTTGCCATCGACACTGTCACTCCCGTGTCGACCTGTACAGCCATAACAGATGCTGTACCGACGTCAGCAGTTGAGGCATAACTCTTTAGGCGCAGACCTATGGTCACTCGAGACCGACGGATGTCAAATAAAGCATTACAATATCTGTTAAGTTGTTATCATATAATATAAACCAATAATGTAGAATAAAATATTACAATATAACGTAGGAAACTCAAGTTTATTACAACATTTGGAAAGGTATTATAACTTATTGTAAACCTTTACAACGTTTGGTACGGCACTAGAACGTTGTGTCAAACAGTACAATATAGTGTAAGTCACTATAATTTATAAAGCATTAAAATGTCGGTTAAGGCACTAAAATGTAGTGTAAACATTACAATGCTGAGTGAGAAACTAATATGTACTGGATAATATTACAATGTGAGGTAAGGATCTATAATATAGTTTAAGCATTACAATATGGAGTAACGTACTATAATGTTTTGTAAAGCCAGATAATAGCGACTAAGACACGATAATATAGTGTAAATAATGTTGAGTAACACACAACTAAATAAAGCAAATATCTCTTATTAAACAATAAAAAAAAACACGTTTCCTTCTTGACCACCCACATTGGATGCTTTGCAATTTATTGTATGTGCATTACTCACGTTTTCTCTATGAGCCATAATTTTGTACCCAAGTTGGCACCAGTCTAACCAAAATTCCAAACAGTAATATTTAATACGAGAAAAAGCAAAGAATAAGATACCTTACAGCACATTTCCAAAGAAACAATATGTCGGAACCAAAGCGTCCTGAATATAAACGCTATATTCTTTATTGAGTTTATATAAAAAAAAATAAGACGTCCAAGTCTAGAATTTTTCCTTTCGCGTTTTGATCGTTTTGCCAATAGTTCCAGTATCTGAAGAATGCTACTTTACCCGTATCGTCAGAAAATAACTGCATTGGTTGCATTTTCATTATGAATCATCTCCGATGTTTTATCTCTACTTTTAAGTAAAGAAAAATATTCACAGAACCAAACACGAATAAACAGTAATAAAAATATCTATTAGCAGAGTTATCTCCCTTGCTTACTAATTATGGCAACATGAGGCATCTCCCACTATTACCGTGGAGTAATTCTGTCTGTTGTTGTGTGAGCAGTGAAGCGGTTATCAACGCGGGAAGCTGGAATCTCCGACCGAGTTTAAATTCGCGTTTAGCCTGTTCTGGCCACTTTCGCACTAATGCCCTTGGGAAAGGCATTTCTTCTCTCGTTACCGATGGGTTAGATAAACCTGCTTTTCTAATCTTGGGTTGCAGTCGGGCTAAGAAAAAGAAATCTCTAAACTCAAAACCATGGAGATGGTAACAAGAAACTACGCCTGCATTTTATTTATTTATTTATTTATTTATTGCCAAGAAGCCATGTAAATTCAAAAATAATAAAAAAGGTAATATATATGGAGCGCCATTGGGTACTTCGACATGGTTTAATGGTTAGCACACTCGTCTGGTTCGGTCAACTACTACTGAGTAGTGAGTTCGACCCTAACTAGGTGTGTTAGATAATACTTTAGCAGACTATTATTTTTAGAGAAAGTTTGTTGCAACTCTGACTTTCGGAGTTTGATCTTCAGGGTCAGATGTAAGATATAATAAGGAAGTCGATTTTACTTGGTTGAGCTAGCGTGGGGATGATAGATAGAGAAAGGGCTTTCAGTGAGTGGAGTCTTAACCGTATGTAGACGTATTCTATTTCGTGTCTCAGTAAGGGAGAACAGCCCCCGCTGGATAGTAAATGTTGATATTAGTAAAATAGTTAAAACTATCTGTGTTGGAGTCCTTTCATCGCTAGACCCAAAACCTATAGCGATCACAGACAGAGAAAGAAGATGCAAAATTTTATCGAATTGGCGCTGTTGACCAGGACCTCCCGGCATGAGAGGGCTATGCAACAGAGGCTGCTAAGTTTTTGCTTTGTGTCATATCTAAGCTCCGCTTAGTAAATTACTATATAGTAAGCTATCATCACTTAAGTCATGAAGAGGATGGTATTTAAAAGAAATGCCTCCAGTTAACATCTTATTACTAAAAGGAGATGAGGCTTCATGGCTGATAGATAAGTATTATCTCAGTTTCAGCATGTACATGTAAATTAGAAATCATTTGAATTTAAATTTGAACAAGGTGTCTGTATTTATAATTGGCAAATCTCGCAACCAGATTCAAACGATAAATCGATTTGTATTTTACTTTGGACACGGATTTTTTCTCTTTTTCTAATTTAAATTGCTAAAGGGTAATGGCCAACGAGATAAACTGTTTAAACATAAGACCAATGATTAAAGCAATGAAAATGTAATAACTTCAGTTGCTATCGTTCCACTAGATATAAAACTCAATCACGTTTCGCTTAAATGAAGGAAAGAGGGAGGGGCAAATATTGCTGACGCTACTATCATAAATTAAGATAATACTGAAATTTAAACTCTACTCGTCTTAGAACATTCACTGGAAAATTCTTTAGTGACATTCCATGGGTTAAATATCTTTCTACGGATAAGCATTCTTAATACCATCTGATTGCTCTTATTTGATAGATAATGCAGCGTCTAATGAGTTCCGTATGTTATTTGGCTGGAGACTCGTGCGAGTTTTAGTCCAGTAGGGTACATGATGAGGAAAGAGGGCTAGGAGAATTTGGCACTCACGGGACATATTGAAGGCTATAGGGACAGAGTAAAGCCTCGAATAACCTGCCTAACGAGCTTGCATAAATGGTTGGCAGAACGAGGATTAGGAGAGATAGCGAAAAGACAAATCTTACTAAGAGCTACAATTAACAGGAGGTTGTGGAGAGCCATGATCACCTACGTCATGAAGGGACACGGCAGATAGAAAAAGGATAAGATACTGAGATGATTACCGGTTTAACAAAAATAAAACGTAATTTAAATATTCAACTTTGTCTTTCTAATCTTTATTGCAATACTAGCTGAAATACCTTTTTACGTCGGGTAAAAAATCAAGCAGCTGGTTATAATGAAAATAAAATGATTTCTTGGCACTGATGGAAGCAAATTTCTAAAATATTCCGTTATTATGGAAACACGAAGCATATTAGTGCAATGCCAGTAAGAACGGACTATCTTATTAGTAAGACTTTCAGATTCTGCTGTGGTAAAATATATATATATATATATATATATATATATATATATATATATATATATATATATATAAAGTCGAGTTTTATCTTATGTGATGGAATAGATTTACTCTTTGTAATAAAGATGGTCATTTAACTTTCGGACAATAGACCATGCCAACTACAAACAAACAAAGCGTGCATAGATTTATGACGAAAGGTATCCTACATAAAATCAGACGTAAAGAAAGGTTGATAAAAAAAAAAAATAACTGAGAAGGCCTATCCCTCTCTGCACCTGTCCATTTGGCGGGATGCTTGAGAACAGGATGATGTGGGGGGGGGGAGAAATGAAAATACAAAATCTCTTACTTTTATCAGTGTCAATATATTCATAAAAACATTTCTCAGGCTTAAACGTAAAAAAAATAATATTTTACGGTATGCTATATTTACGGGTTAAAGTGCTGGGTATGAGGAATAGCGCTATGTAAATATAAAAGTGGATGTTGAGGTAAACAACAGGCGGCTAAAATCTTTCTCAGGCTTTCATGAAAAAAAAAATTTTTTAAAATAAATATATAAATAAAATAAACAAAAAATCTAAATCAATAAATAAACAAATTAAGTAAATAATAAACAAATTTACAAACTACGAATGCACACATAAACACAAGAAAACGTAATAGTAATTAAGAACTAATAATAAATTAACCAACAATAAATAATGATTAAAAAAGGAATTGAAAAATCAACACTATAGTATAGCTAAAAATAACCGCATTTGAATCCATAATTATTGCTATACAATAGCCTCTAGAATAATTTGAAACATAACGATAACCGCTCACCCAATAGAATAATACAATAGACCTTCTACCCATAATGCACCATTTGCAAGTACATTTGAAACAGTTAAGTTTCTCAACATAATATACCAAATATTTCGCGTCCTGGGTAAGACGATAAACTACGTCCAGCAGCAAGGCCTCTGATAATGAGATCTTGAGGAACGTGAAACCACCTCTTAATTGCTGGTGTTCCCAGGTCCACCCTGAGCCTGGGTGGTTGCACCTGTTAGGGTGCTAAATATGGGAAATAGTTACCCCCTCCCAAACTAGGGTCAAAACACTTTGAAAGTGTAAAAATAGGTTTTAATACCAGAAATAAATTTTTGAAAAATAATATTACCAGCAATACATTTTTGAAGGAAAAAATATATTACCAGCAATAGATTTTTTAAGAAAAAAATAGATTACCAGAAATAGATTTTTTGAAGAAAAATAACAAAAAACAAAAATAAATAACAAATAAGATAAAAATAAAAAAAAATAAGATAAAATAAAATAACAAATACATAAATAACAAAAACAGCATTACATTTTTGGGGAAAAATATTACCAGCAATAAAAATCTTGTCAGCATTAAATAACCTATTGTGGTTGATATGGGTTGCAATAAACCAAAGCAGCAATAAAACTTTGCCGTATTGAAACAATAAAAAAAAATAAACCAAAAAAACCAATAAAAATGTTTAACCCAAGAACTACCAAAACCAAACGACTTAGATAAACCTTCCCAAAGCAGAAACGATGATATGGAATTGGAATGAGCGTAGTGATGGCCCATAGCCTGGATTTATCTTAACACTCAGAATTATGAATTAATAAATTCTAAACACTTCAAATACCCCGGTGTATGGATCAGTTACAACAAATTCAGTAGAGGAGAAATGGAAATTGACCGTTGAATAGGTTACACAAAGAATACTTTTGTCCACCATCTTAAAATCTCACAAAACCAAAATATTGAGCTGAGACCTCATGTCATGTTCTTACTTAACTTCTTCCGATCTAGACTCTCATATGAATATCATGTAATGACATCCAACTCGTTCAGAAAATGTCTAAACTATCCTTTACATACAGCCATTTTCTCAGATCATGGAATAAAAATGGCTTCAAACCAATAAATCCATTAAATCTTAAAGAAGACTATCTTTTAGCAGACGCTATAGACTGGCGCTACATAATCACAAATAAATAGCTATACCAAATTGTTATTTCGTATAACTTGAACCCTTCCGACAGCAACAAGAAAATGGGTAACACATGTAACTTCAACTAGAAAATAATGATACAGTAGAATCCCTGACAACCGGACTAACAAGGCCTTCCGGATATGAGGAATTGGTTACAAAGTCCGGATATGAGCGGTTATATTTAGATTAAAATAAAAGAAATCAGGTTTAACATTTATTTTCAATGTTTTATAGTAAACAAAATAAGCTAATGGTGAGTGAAAAAAAAAAAAATTATATAATATTAATGAAAATTCATTAAGGATGCCATGTATGTAAAACCGAGGATTTTTTAATCGCAGGTTGCATGATGATTCTTTCTCTTCTAATGTCATTCTCAACTTTTTACACATTTCGTTTTGCTTTTGTTCTTGATATTTTTTTTTTCAACGAAAGACAGTTTTTAACTTTGCGTGCGTTATTGCAATCGCCATAGCTGAATGATGGCTTTCTTTCCATAAAACTGACAACCTTTTCAATAGCTTTTTAATTTTTAAGTCCAGGTTTCATCACAGTCATGCATCTCGTCGCTATCTTGTTGCAGATATGTCTCGTTTTCATCCTTTCCTCTTATTCCCATCATCTTTTGCACCAATACAAGCCATTAGGGTGAAATAAGCATAAGCAATTATCCAAAGTAAATTTCCTGAACAACAGAAATTTCAGCTCAGTTACATATCACCCAAATAGTTCAAATATAGACATTAAAATCATGTCCGGATATGCGGGATTCCGGATATGAGGCACTCCGGATATTAGGGATTCCGGATATGAGGGATTCTACTGTATAATCAAGAAGAGACTTTCAGCGCTACCAAAAACAAAAGGGTTAATACTAGAATGGGATTAAATTTGGGAAGACTAATTTCCTAGAAATTCTTTTAAGAAAGAGTTTAAAAAGAGTACAGTAAGTCTGACTGTTCGGTCTCTGAATGTCCATTGTTTCCTGAATGGAAACGGTTATTTCACCATTTGCATTACCATTAAATTTTTCTTGTTTTCTCATTTGCTTATCACCCAAATCATCACTTTTGCACTTTCATGTTAGCATAAATGATAAATGTTTGTGTATTTTTTATTTTAAAAGCACGAATCTTTATAAAAATACACAAAAGAAAATATGTATCTTAATCCTAGAACACTAACCATCAATTAAAGTTACACCACTACTAACCATGGGTATATAATACCCGATTTTGAAAATATCAAAAAAAATATTAAATATAAATCTTTATTTGAAATATTTTACATGCAGGCACGTTAAACTTTGTACTTTGAGTTAACATTAATAGGAACTGAAAAACATTGTTTAGGTAAGAAAATCAGGTGCTGAAAATTGTAATTGAAAATAGGAAAATTTGCGCTGGGTACTATATACCCATTGTTAGTGTTCTAGGGTTAAATATTTTTAGAAAAGTATATTCGACAGAATATTGAGATATCGGCAGGGTTGGACCAAATTTGGCACGGAGCCATCATCTGAGAGTACCCAGTATGAAATTAGTTTACTATAACGAGGAGAAAAAAAAAACTCATTTTTCCTTATCACTGAACTGCAAGGAGTAGTGAGTACCTGTGATGAAATTTGTGTGTGTCGAATTATTTTCTTCATTAACATTTCCAAATTATTTACTATAACGTCCTAAAAGTACAGGAAGGCATTTCGTTTTTCTATTCAAGCAACGTGGAAAAAACAAGCACCCTCGTTGATTATACATTTTTCTTAGTAATCGTGGATTCGCAGATTAACGGCGAAAAGTGAAATCGGCGAACCAAGTTCAAATTCTGGTCGATACTATTTCATTCAATTCACGCTAAAAATGGATGAATCTACCTTCCTTAAGCTATGACTTATATAGGAGTGCAAAACTAAGCTCTTTTGTTTTGGGTTGGCGATCAGTATAGGAGAAAAAGTATTAATTTACCCCCAAATAAAAAGAATTTATATTTACTAAAATTCACACCAAATTCTCTCAGATGCGCGGCCCTTCCTTACAATCCATTTGGGTTGACCTATGCGATCCCGCCAAATGTGGGCGACTCGCGTGTGCTATTTCTAAGTGTGGGGTCTGCGTCCGCGCTCATCCTCATAAACAAGCCAAAAACAGATTTTTTTTCTTTTTCTTTTTAAATTCTTTGTAAGTATCTAGAATATCATCCGCACTTACGAAATGCGAATAACTCCTGGATTTTTGGTAATTTTACATTCCAAGGATGGGAGGCGAGGCAAGCTAAACAAATTTTGATTTAAAATTCATAATTTCAAAAGAGTGCCAAAACTTTAATTAAAAAGAAAACAAATAAAATTTGATTTAAAATTTATAATTTCTTGGCGTGAATTAATATTTGTGATAAGCAACTTTATATCATTTGGGGTGAATTAACAGAAAAGATCCAAATTTTTAGATATATCTGTCAAACAAGTTTAAGTATGCTATGTACTATTGTATTCAATACGACAAAAGGTCCACCGTGAGGAGAAACGAAATACATCCTATCTCTTAAATCGTCCTGTGGCTAAAACAGAGATGGAATTTTCACACTTTACTTACATATTATTTTAGCAATGCCATTTGGCTATTGTTAGCAGAAGTTCATTAGCAGACAAGTAAGGTAATCCTACAAGTTGATCTCTTGAGTCAGCGTTTTTTTGTTTTTTTATATATGATCCACTATCGTGACAACATTATGCCGATGTTCGATCAGACTTACATGCTAAATATTGCTCTCTAGCAGCTGTCCATAGTGTACTGATGCTTGTCCGTGTATTTGCATGCATTCGTGTACAGTTCTGTATAAAAAAAAATATTATTGTGCCTTTCACTATTCATAGTTTCTCTACCTTTTAAGAAATTCAACGATTTTAAGGCACAGATGTTAAAAGTAGATCTGTTTTTACTTTATTGACCTAATACCTGGAAAAATAAACCGGAAAGATGATCTATGAAGATTTTATATCATATTACCAGATTATTCAGGTTAAAGGTCAAAGCCCAAATCTCAGGAATGTACCTTCCGTTCATGTTGAGAAAGTTAGGGCGAAGAGTACACTTAGTCTACAAGTAAGACCGATAAATTTAGGGTCCTCTTTTTTTTTCCTTTGAAAAAACCACGTGTAAAAGAAAGAAAGAAAGAAAGAAAGAAAAGCTTTGTTCATATGTTTTTGCATCTGTACGTCATGTTTTATTTCTCTTTTTCACTTTCTCTATTTTTCACTCCCTCTTTTTTCTCTTGCGTTTCTTTCTTTTTCACATTCTCTTTTTCTTTTTTTCTTTTCCTCTCGTACTTTTTCTCTGTGCCTGTTCTTTTCTCCTCTAACCGAGTTTTGTAGCAAATTAAAAACGCCTGCTAAACACCAACACGCTAGCCATTTCAAATCTTTTAGACACCCCAGCTTCTTGCGCCTTTTCGGTAAGTTTTTAAAACACACACAAACACACACAGATGGGGTTTGAAGTTTCTATCAAAAAATGTGTAAGAAACCTAAACATTTTTTTAAAAAAAATACTTTTTCAATCTATTACCGTCTTATTCACTGTTTTTGTTCTACCTTTTAAACATACAGCCCGATCTCTTTAATCCGGCACCCTTTGGACAAATCCACTACCGGACCACAGAATATGCCTGATGACAGAAATCAAGCCTAAAATATATCTAACTGTTCTTAACAAAAGCCAAAGAAGAATCTGCAAAATTATCGGTCCTGACCTGGCATCACATCTTTAGTCCTTTTCCTACCTTTTTTTGACTTGACTTGAATCGGTTTTCACCCTGGTCGGTTTGAACTGGCTTCCTCCCGTGCAAGTACAGCATCACGGACCATCGCTGCCCACGCTCGCCGATCCTGAGACAGGTCACACGAAATGGCGAACCAATCGCGATTCCATCGTCGAAGACCATCTACTTGTGGACCCGATAGTACTGCTAGGTCATCCTTGATCGTGCTAGCCCACGTCCTCAGATGCCCACCGACACGTTTTCGTCAGCCAGGAAGAGAAGGAAGGAGAAGTACATCGCGGATGAGCTCTCCCACCGGGCGTCGAGCTGCGTGTCGAACCATCGGAGACGACGCTGGGGCAGGACGGGCAGAATAGGACAGAGACTACTCAGGCGTCGACGTAGAATGGCCGTGGGCACACGATCGATTAGGCGGCATAATTTTTCCTACCGCTGTAACATAGCTTCCTCATGCCCTTTCTTTAAATATTTTCTTGGCAATTGTTTTGGTGAGCTTTACTTTCTGGTACCTGGATATTAGGAATTTTAGCGCAGTACTAAATTGCCAGTTAAGTTTCATCATTTTACTGTTGAAATTGTTAGATAGAACCGTAAGTTCTATTCTAATAGTATCTTCTCTCGCACTTCTCGTCTCAGGAAATCTTGCTTTCTTGTCATTTTTCAAAAATGCAACGTCAATCGACCCCATCTGATTCCTTAATTCCTCTTCTTTTATTATACTCCTTCTTCAATAAAGTTTTCTTTGTTACACTCTCAGTAACAACTTGCGTCTTAGTAGCTTGTTTGTGTTGACATGTTTAAAAAATATCTGTGGAAGCAGGAAAAAATCAGAGAAATTGATAAAGATTTAAGATAATTTCACAAGTAGACAACAGGTAAATGTTTGGTGTTGATTTTTATTTCGACATTTTTGGAACGCAGGAGGTGCAGTGTTCAAATGACGCCATAATTATTTCTATTTATGATTTACTTTAGGAGTAAGATTGTGTAAAGTCTATTTTTCAAGAGAGAAAACTATCTCGTAGCTTCATTAATGATAAGTATTCGATATTCTAGGATTTCATCATCACCATCAGTCTCTTGACTGGGTGGGGTCATAGTGTCGCTGTGTATCTGAAAACCTGACCAGCTCCCTTCACATGTCTCGGCAGGTATTCATCCATGCGTAGCGCGTCTTTGGGCAAACTAAAACTTTCCAGGTTGGACCACTGTCGACATCGTCTGACTTGAAGGCTCGCCTTGATCACAGACACTTGGCCGTTTATTTCGATCTAAGATTGACTGATTTCTTCTTTTATTTTACGGTTTATCAAACTTTTGAAAGTTATTTGAAGAAAGAAAATATTTTTAGATTGTAATAATTTTTTGGAGACACTGATACATGTCCAGAGCCGGAAAGAGAAGCGGTAGATACGTACCTTTCCCAAGGTTTTTTTTGTGCGTAAGTGAATATTACAAACACTACTGGAATTCGAACTCGGCTCTCCATTTAATAATTCCAAGCCGTTATCCATTACACTACCCGCACATACAAGCTTACAGCGCCTGGCATTCCAAGGCACTCGCCCATCTAGGTACTGACTAGGCTCGACGTTGCTTAACTTCGGTGATCGTACGAGAACTGGTGTTTTAAAGTGATATGGCCGTGAGTCTTCAGTATAAGAAGCCCACAACAATGGATATGCTGCCAGTAGGTCAGTTCCGCGTGTAGAGTGAGTCTACAGCCGGTCGAAATTCACTGTTGCTATTGTCTCTCGGTTGAACTCCCCACTGTTGAGAACTGTTAGCCTTTTTTTTTCTTTTTTTTAATTTATTAAGAGGCTATTTGTCCGGTCCCGTTAAAATAAACAAACATGCTTTTAAGCTTATTTTACCGAACTCGGTAAAATAGACCCCCAGCTGCCTAATTTGCCGGTAAATATTTTTATACTTATTAAGGAAGGTAATATTAAAAATAACAACACACAGATTTAATACAGAAGTTTATTTATTTTCACTATCACTTGTTAAGACAATTTCAGGTCTTTTCCTCCATCAATTGTCAAAACACAAGTTAAAATCATTTATTCGTCATCAATTATTAAAAGAAATATAGAAGTCTCTGAATATTTTAAACAGCAAGCATAGGTCTCTATACATCCCAAACTTGCTCTTGGGCATGGTTCATTTGCCAATACACTTCAGGTGCACCCACTGAAGACAACAGTCACAGACCACAGAATCCATGTTGTTCAAGTCCTGCCTACACAGACATCCTGGGTAAGACGATAAATTACGTCCAGAGGCAAGGCCACTGATCAGGAGATTTCGAGGAGCGTAGAACCACCTCTTAATTGCTGGTGTTCCCAGGTCCACTCTGACCCTGGGCGGTAGCACCTGTTAAGGTCCCAGCTATGGGCAAATAGTTAACCCCGAAACTGGAGTAAAAACACTATGAAAATGTAAAAATAGGTTTTAATGCCAGATATGCTTTGTAAAAAAAAAATAAGCAATAAATTTAAAAAAAAAAAAAAAAAAACTATTACCAGCATTAGATTTTTGAAAAAAAAAAAATTTACCAACAATGTTTTTGAAGGAAAAATATTACCAGAAATAGATTTTTGACAAAAGAAAGTATTACCAGCAATAAATATTTTCGGCATTAAATAACCCATTGGGGTTGATATGCCGTAAAACAAGACAAACCAAACCAAACCAAACCTGTCTACACAGCTTAGACAACCACTGCACCGACGATCTCGAATATAATATATTCTTAGTTCTAAAGTACTATTTATATTTACCGGCAAAATAGACTTTGTGTCTATTTTACGGGGACCAACAAAATAACCTATTCGTATTTTTAAAATGTTTTTTGACCCATTTGAACTCTTCTTCATGTAGCACTTTTTTTTAAGCGAGAGTGCTTTTTCCCATGCAAAAATAAAATAAAAAAAAATCGTAATCTCATTGTCCTCGGAAATATGGCTTGAGCCTGTCAACAGGAAGTAGGGACACTGAATCTATCATTGCAACAGAAGTGCTTATCTGTGTTAAATTGTCTGAGGGCAATGAAATTGTACGTTTTCAGAATCTCACGCACACACAGAAAACTGTCTGACTAATTGACCTGAATAAGTATAAAATTACAGCTACTTTTTTTTGTATCCTGTTTCGGTGAGGATCGTAACAGACAGTTTTTCAAGTCAAGTGTAATATCCACCGAATAAATAACACGTCGTTAATATCACAATCAAAGCGAACGAATAGTTTCTTCAAATGGATATTCTCCGTTACTCGACTTAGATTTCATTTGCTATGCATATAGATTTACTGTTTACTCATTCTGAAACATTGCTTTTCGACAATCTTCAATATTGGCGAAGAGTAAACGGTAATGTTGATACAAATGGAAAAAAAAGTGACACAAGTGAAAAACGGACTCTTTAAACAGCTTAAAATTAAACACCCGTAGCTGTTTAATTTTAAGCTATTTAAAGTTAAATTTCTAATGAGAGGAGAGTTGTTGTCTGTTTATTTACTTATGGTTCAGTTACTCTGGAACCGTCAAATACACACCATTGATGCCAGTGGCTCTACCACAACCCCACCATTGGAGTCATATTAAGTAATAAAGGAATAGAGATTATTTGCTTCCAAGGATGTAGGTATACAAAATAGATTATAAGATCAACTACTAGCAGATGGACATTTTTTTTCCTATTTTTCTACTTGTTGCATTTTTACCGGTGTTATTATTACTTAAATTAATTCATCACGAATAGACGAGAATTCAATGTAAATCACGTTTGTCGAATTTACCTCAGTCGTGTATAAAAGAGTTTTCAAAGGACTCGGCAGTTACATTCTGGAATTTAGATTTGGACCCGATTTGAAATTTTAAAAAAGATTGTTTTGTTTGGGGCGGAGGTGTCTTTCAGTTTAATAAATCTGTGGTGGCGTAATTGAAACGTAAAATGGAATCTGTGAACTGAGTTCAGATTCTGATAGAAGCAGCTTCAGTTCAGTCCGTAGAAGGCTTATTTTGAGGCCCGATCTAACTCTTTTTTAGTGCATCCCCCCCCTACCGGAAATTCCCATCTAGCTCTTTTTCTAATAAATATTCATTATTTCATAAATAAAAAAAAATATATGCTTGATTTACAAGGGCTAAATGCACCGAAAAGACTATTCTAGTTCCAAAAGAACTAAATTAACAACTCTCTTCCTTACCATTGTCTTTGAGAAAGACAATATATGGGAATGACTACTGGACAATCTTCTCAGAGATGAAGAAATTTGAAGCAACAGAAATGTGGTTCTGCAGAAAGACGCTGAGAATGCCACGAACCAAACATGTGAGCTACGACGAAGTTCTAGAGACAATGAAAACAAAAAGGACACTTATACTTAACACCAGGAAGATAATAACGTGGAAAGAGTGCTTGGAAAATTTGATACTCACAGGACAGATCGAAAGAGAGAGATAGAGGAAAACAACACATAGCCTACCTGACGAACCTTAGTGAATGGATGGAAGAGTAGCGTTTGGGAGAGATGGTCAAAAGGACAAAATTTATTGAGACCTACAAAAGTCAGGAAGTTGTAGTGAACCATAATCGCCAACATCCTGAACGGAAGAAGAAGAAGAAGAAGAGCAAACTGAACTCTCTAGCCTTGGTTAACAACCAGTCTAGGAGAAAGACAACTGTGAATGCAAAACTATGAACTGGAAACCACTATGCTATCTTTCTTGAGGATAGTCATGACGATGCAGAGCTTGTAGATGTTAAAAAAAAAACAGGAATCTTTAGAGGGCCATGATTATCTACGCCATGGAAAAAATTGCTGAGATAAAATATTTCAGCTTGGGACATCTATATTTTATCATTCGAAGAATTAATCTTTGTAATTCCCTTTACGAATGTCTTAAAAGTAAACTGCAATATCAAGGAATCCTATGCATCTTAATTCCCAAATTCTACAATTTGTAAAAATCACAATTACTTTAAAGTTGTATGATTCAGTACTCGATGGTGGTTTAAGCAATTACAACCGGCTTTTCGTATCCGCGCATTTTACATTTATTCATTAAACCAACCGCGGACAGAAAAAATCCAAAAAGCTAAACTTAAATTTCCCAGCGTTACGCTGAATCCATGTGAATGACATGATGTGTAAGCATACCTTCTCGCCATTTTCATAGAACCTCAGTTTCATTTCTTGTTTAAACATTGTTTATCTCGCTGTTTGTCTTATGCATACCCTTTGTTTTTACTCCAAAATTCTGAAAGAAATATTTTTTTTTAAATTCGCCCTTTTTTTTTTTTTACTAAAAAAATGAAATTTTATTAAAATCCATTAATTTGTTTATTTTTTGTAGACTTTTGAAATCGAGATTTTTTTTTTTTTTTTTTTTTTTTTGCTAAAAGACAATACAAATTATTACGTTGTATTTGCAGATAAATGACTTTTCACGCTATCACTTTTCATAAATACCTCCGCTACGGTTTATATAGTAGGGTAGACCGGGCTCTCCAGCATTGGTTGGCAACAAATCTAGAAGAATAATTGAATTCAAAACCTTTTGGGTGGGGAAAAACGTTTTTGCTACAGAAACCACAGACACAACACTTAGCCTGTTGAGAGCTTTGGTCCCATACGCCTAAGTGGGGTTTACAAGACTGAGAGTGAGGTTTTCTATGGAGGCATATAAAAATGATTTCATTTCTATTCAGATAATTTTAATTTCATCCTGAAACTCAATTCTACAATTTTTTTCTCGAAAATCGAACACCTTATCAATGGCCTTCCTATGCACGGCACAGCAATATTTGGATTTACACTAACAGATTGTCATCTGTACTGAATGTTTTTTATTCTTTTATATTGTTTTTAGGTAAAGAGTTCCCAAAAGTGGAGACAATGAATACAGCTAATGTCGTTTATTCTTGGTATATTGACGTTTCCCCAATCAATACAATCTTATCATTTTCAAGTCTAGGATTAATCGCTATCTTTCTTATATAATATCATAAACCGCACTTCCTGTCTTTACTCTTTACCTTGAGCGGCTCTTGAGCCTTGTATTAGATGAACGCCGGTAAAAAAAAAGCGCTGTTGCGGCCGAATTAGCATCACTTTCTCTATACCTGCATAAAAAGCCTAAAAAACGATTTCTACTGTGAATTCAGTCTCCAGACTTCAGAAAAGAAGTTGCTTGGAACTTTTGTGCCTAATAAATTATTTAATGTTTGATTTCATTTTCATCGCCACATAACCTGACCGTGCGTCTCGAAAAGGACCTCCAATCGGTTGTGAACTGGGGCAGGAATTGGCTGGTCAACTTTAATGCCTCAAAAACAAAACTGCTCTCTATTAATCACCCCAGAGATCCTTCCCTGCCCTCCATTAGAATGACTGACGCTCAACTTCTTGGTCTCACGTTGACTGCTGACCTGAGATGGAACAATTACATTGAGTCAATTGCTTCGTCCACCGCAAGGAAAGTTGGCTCCCTGTGCCGCGCCAGGAAATTTTTCTCCCCGGAATCGATCCTCCAGATCTCCAAATCAACAATTCGCCCTTGCATGGAGTATTGCTGCCATATATGGTCTGGAGCTCCTTCTGTTTGCCTCGGGGTTCTTGATAGGCTCCAGAGGCGGATATGCAATATAATTGGCCCTGTTCTGGCATCTCGTCTACAGTCGCTCTCTCACAGACGCGCCGTCGCCTCTCTCTGTCTTTTTTACAAATACTTTCATGGCAATTGCTCCGAGGAACTGCATTCGCTGGTTCCAAGACTTCATGAGTTCAAGCGCCCTACGAGGCTGGCATCCCGATCTCACCCTTTCACTGTCGAAACTCCTAAATGTAGCCGTCTCTTCTACTCCAATAGCTTAATGTCCCGCACCTCTCGCCTGTGGAACTCCCTTCCCTATTCCAGTTTCCCTGAGAGCTATAATCTCCAACTATTCAAATGTAATGTCAATCGACATCTCCGATAAAATATCATATAAATATAGATAAATATAAATAGATTATATTATGTGAAATTAAACGAAAAAAATGGAAAAAGTATTTCTGATTAATTAATTGATTCTAATTTGTTAATCAGACATTTTTAGTGGATACCCATTTTTGAGTAGACGCTCCGTTTTATTTAATCAATATTTATTTCATGTAACGGACTGCATACTTGAGAAAAAGAAAATGTATACTTCAACAGGATTTGAACCTGCACGCCCCTTTGCCACTGTCTGATCCGCTATGCTGTTACCGCTCGGCTACGAAGACCTTCACTTTATTAAGTGTTCTCGGGTACGCAGGCCTGTAGACGAAATAAATATTGTTTAAAATAAACAGAGTCTTTTCCGAAGAACATTGGAATATCTCTTGGGTATTATACCAAAATGGCTGTCAGCCTCTTTCAATCGCCTGGCCGGTAACAGAGATACGTAAAATGTCTTCAAGAATTTTTCCCGGTCACAGTCTGATTCTTAGAACGATATCCTTGAAGTGAAATTCACAAAATATCAATGCAGCTCCAAAAACGAGATGATGATAAGAAAAAATATATGCCGGTTCCGTATTTATGATATATTGATTTTTAATCATTTCACCCTAAGCAAGGCAATAAAGCCACTAGTAGGCAAGAGATTACAAGGAGTGAAAGAGAACGAGAAGATTTTAGTGGTGAGAAGTGAGGAAAAAAACAATAAAGGTACAGGGTTCAGGAAGACAGAAGATAGCGATTGACGTTATATATATGAAACTTTTAAAGATATTTATGATATATTGACTATGCCGGGTACATATTTCTGTTATTGAGTTTCTTTCTGAGATTGTTTAGTACCACCCACTGATGCCAGTGTTTGGGAGTTCGAGTACAGTTAAAAGCAGTGGTTCCGAAAGCTGATTTTCTGAGCAAATACGTATACCCTATTTAGAAAACTGACACAATACAATCTTCCAACCGCCATGTGGTCTTGTAGAAAGTTTATTGAACATCATTATTAAGTGCCTCGCCGTCGAGTAGTATTTAGCTTGGTTGCATCAGCAAGCCATTATTCCTGTAGTGAGTTCGATCCGCGCCGGGTACACCTGTGTCGTATTAAGTCTAAGCTTAGTGGATTTGAATATGATTAGAATGGTATGCTTGTAGGCAAACTAGTGGCTGAGGCAGTTGCACATTTTCCAACACTGACAGGCGACAGATTCCAATATAAATTTCGAATACGAAGCTAAGCGAACCCTCTCCAGTTAGACGATTGCAGCAATATAATCTGCTTATATATCATATATGAAGGTACATGAGATGCAGTTTTTAAAAAAATAGCCCTGCGTTTTAAAGTTGAATTTTACGGTGGTTTTTAAAGAGTTAATTTATACTCTGCGTAGATCGTCGGACAAAATGAAACTATAAATAAGCATTAAACACTTATTTTGAGGGCTAAATCTTCAGCTTGACTTAAATTCAGAACTGGTTATTTACTTACTTGGTTTAGTCTGGCACAAGGACAAAACAATGAGGCCGAACTCATTACACTTATCAAATTGCTCTGCGACACGAGCTTAAGATGATCAAAGTTCTCTTGCTAGCGTAGAGAGTTCATTCCTCATAGAGTGCCTATTGTCTCATGCTAAATAAATATCTTGTTTAAATGGTTTTCATTTAGCGTCACACTAGACTAACCTGTAATCTGATAGGCTTTTTCAATATATCAAACATCATATTGACATTTCTAATGACTTTTCTATACGCCCAACAAATGAATGCTTTATCAACTCAAAATATGTTAACAATGACATTCAAAACGTTTGCTCATTAAAGACCATATTGTTCGAGGCTAAAATAGCTACTATTTTAATAAATTATAAATGCAGTTTTCTTATTTTTTTAAAATAAAACTAGCTGTTTAGCTAACCTATGATATCAGTGTTTACAATATCGTATCTACAGTGTAATAAGTGGGACACATGCCATGGACGCTACTTAGGTGGGTGTCACAACGCCACGGAACACTGAACAAATAATCTGTAGTGTAATATTCATTAATTAAGCATTAAAGCAATGGTTGCCAATCGGTGTGGCGGAAGAGGATAGCAGGTGAGGCGGAAGTAGATAGCAGGTACGTGGAATTATTGAAAGGCAACTAAAGATTTAGAAACAGATTCATATGCCAAAAATAAATATGATTTCAAAATTTAAAATATTATTATGGATTACTTGTAATTTCATGCATGAGTTCCAGTATAAATAGTTATTGACCAATTTTAACATTGTGATATTTTTGCATTAATATATTTATTAAAAAATGACCGGTTGTATTACATTTTTATAGAAAAATTACAATCAATACAGTTATAAAGTATAAAAATACATTTATAGTAAAATTACCAGCAATACATTTTATCATCTACAAACTATATACAGTGTAACCCGGATATAAGAGAAACCCGGATATAAGAGAGATTTTCTCTGGTCCCAAATTAAAGCCTGTGTTAATGTATATAAATTAGACCCAACCCGGATATAAGAGAAACCCGGATATAAGAGACTTCTTCTCCGGTCTCGACAACTCTCTTATATCCGGGTTACACTGTATCTAAAAAAATACGAATGTATTGAAAGTATAGAATTATGTACAAAATATCTGTAGTTGAAGCCATAAAATTGGGAACAAAACCTTTAAATTTCGGCATTAAATAGTCCATAGATGTTGATATGCCGCTAAACAAAAACAACCAAATTTTTTAACTACTTTGGACTTTGGTTGGATACCTGATGATTAGATAGAGGCCTTCCCTTGAGTGCCACTTTCTATAGATATGCCTTTGATTATTAGGGTTTATGCGGCAAATGAGTCGGCATTTGCATATTTTATATTTTCTGATTCATGTTGCTTACAATCGCAGAATGTAATACAACCCGAGTTTTGCGTTTTTGTTATTTTTTTTTAAAACAGTAAAGATGAAATGGAAATACAATCAAAATTATCTTTATTATCATTACAATCCTTGAAAGGGTCACGGCTTTCTGATTTTAATTTTATGATGAATCATAATTCTTAAGTTAATGATTGAATAACCTCCTTACGAGGAATTGTCACTGTTTCTGATTCTTCCACTCTCAGTAACCCCTTGTGTCTTAGTGGCTTTACTGCCTTGCTTGGGATGAACTCGATAAAAAAATAACTATAATAATTGAAACTCTAGGTAGAATAAACAAAGATACTGACAAAACCATTAGCAAAACCATGGCAGCCCTTGTTTACAAGACATTTAAAAAAAAGATAGTGTGCACTGTAAGGAATTGCTCTTCTACTCAGGAGAGTATTAATAATGTAAAAATAAAATGTACATTTTAAGTATCATTTAACATCAGAATTTGTGTAAACAGAATGCATATATTTACTGCCTTGCCTTAACCTAGGTCTCGGGTAATGGCCCGCTAAGTGATTGTAGAAAAAAAAAAAAGGAAGGAGATAAATAATAATAATGGCTGACTATGCTGAGTCTAATAAATATGCGTAATACTGCTACTAATAATACTAGTCGCATAAAACAAAAACAAATATGGCGCCGAGAAAATCATAGGATGATTTAAACTAGTTTAAAAGGTTAAATTTGATTACGCACATATTAAGTTCTCATAGTTCAGCTGAAAACAGAAACGGGTGTATTCAACTAGGTCTGCCAGAATCAAAAGGGAAGTGGGTTCGAATCTCACCGACAGATTATCTTTCGTTTTTTAATCCACGCTGCCAAATCACTGTTGTAGGTTAACGTCCCGAGTAAAAAAAAAAAAAAAAAAAAAAAAAATGCAATAAATAGTAATAAAAAAAACAATTAAGGAAGAGCATGTGGCGTGACGGTTATTGACAAGGAAAATGGAATCGTTAAGACAAATTCAAGTTTCGTCCTTGTCTGTTGCATTTACTTTTGTATTAATGCCATTAAGAAAGGTAAGAATAGACCTCTTCTTCACCCAGCCTTGGGTTAAATAACAGAGTAGACTGGGTTTTCTAACCTACGATTACATCCAGTTTAGGGGAGAGAAAGCTTTGAATTCCAAGATGTCGAAAGAAGCTACGGAAAACAATTTCGTCTTTCACGGGAAGATAGCAATACACAAATAAAGAAGAGGAAGATGTGGAGAGCCACTATCCAAAGGAATATAGCATTAAAAAGAAAAAGTTGAAAGTGAATACTAGTCAAAATGACTGTCTATATTTCTGAGCTGATGTATTGTAATTATTTATACTATTTACATTGTCAGTGGATGAACGCGATGGTTGAAGTAATCCAGTAACTCAAGGAGTTGTGAGTTCAATACCTGGCCACAGCAGATGTGAACAAAAACTTGGGGAGTTGAGCTACTAACAGGAAATAACTGAAACCGAGATACCGTGAAGAGGCATGGCACGTGGAACTAGAACAATATACTCCGGTGGACGAAATAAAGAATTTGGTCCGAATCCCATAGCTGAGAGAAGAAGTGGATTGATACCTTTCCCAAAGGTATTTACCCGTAAGCGAATATAACGATTCCAACAAGAATTGAAACTCAGCTCTCCGATTAACAATTCCAAGTCATTATCTATTACACCAGCCGCACATCCAAACTTACAGCATCTGGTATTCCTAAGTGTTCACCCTTCTTGGTACTGACCATGCTCGACATTGCTTAACTTCGGTGATCGTATAAGAACGTGATATACCCGTCATCCCTTGAAATTTCTTATATAGATAATGAGGAAGGAGGGTTTGGTGGATTTAACACTCACAGGACCCAATGAATGATAGAAGGAAACCCTGAATAACCTATTTAACGTGTTTATGTAAAGGAATGACATAGCGGGAAACTGTGGAGGGCCATGATTGCCCACGTCCTGAAGGGACACGGTACATAAAAGAAACTAGTTTTACTTTGGGCATACACGATGGGATACATATGAAAGTTTTTCTGGTGATTTCAATAAGGTGTAGAGCAGTGGCCGTCCGATATAGAGGTTCGATTTTACTATCTGCATTGAGTTTATTTACAGACGCCAAACAAAATACATATAATTCAAATTATACTTTTTAATTCACTTAGATAGAGATATTGATGAAAAACATAATTTGCTACCTTTTTTAACTTATCTGCCTTGTTATAAATATTTCTCTGTAGATTTAATGCGCATGCAATGTGGATGTGTGGGTGGTGTAACGTTTATCGGTGCGGAAAATGGACTCGGCATGAGGAGTTCAATTTCCGGCCTAATCTTGCGATTGCATTCATATAAATATCCTTGAGAAAACCATGTATTCATATCTTCTCCATCCAGCTATAGGTTAAATAGTTCGGTAGACTTGATTCTCTAGGCTTGGGGAGGAGGGCAACCAGTCTAAGAGAAGGAAAACTGAATTCCAAACCGTAGAGAAAGCAACGGGAAACTACTCCACTACCTTCTTCAAGAAAGCATGGCAGTTCAGAGATAATAATAGAGGACTCTATGGAAGGCCATGATTGCCTAAATCTTGAGTGTACGTGGTTTTCTTTTTACTGTTTTTCGCGACATTGGATAAAAACTGGTAAAAAACTGAGAAGAACTGCTCTAAGAATCTATTTTTACTTTTTAAAAATTATCACGACCTGGTTGTAGAAATTGGCGCCAACCACTAAAAGCATTAAGCATAAAAACAAGAGTAGATAGGTTTGACAATCGTCCGGTTCACACTCCTCCTCTCTCTTTTGAACAGGAGTGGAGTTTTATCCATTGTTTCCTGTTTAGGATTGGGTGTCCGATTTCTTCTAAAGTTTTTTCATTCTCTTTCCCTTCCAGCAGCATCTTGCATCTTAGTAGCATTATCGCCTTGCTTGAGTGATTTGATTAAAAAAAAAAACATGAATAAATTTTATCAAATTTAGAAACAAACATACTCAATATATTTTATAAATAAAATGAAAAAGAACGACACAATAACACGATTTGACACGTGAAATCATGGTATTTTTTTAAAAAAAATCTAAAATGATACGCGAAGACACGATATTTGAAAATGATGACACAGATATGATGCAAAAGCAAAACTCTGATAATGTCTTATAAAACCGAAAGTACGCAAGCATTGGACAATTTCAATTTACATTTGAATATATACCGGAAACCAGAAAAAAGGTCCGGAATATTGAAAAAAATAAATACATAAAAATAAAAAATATATATATACTAAACTCAAAGACTAATCCAAACACCCCGACCGGGTGGAGCCTGATTGTGGCCCCCTAGCGGTGCTTTGTGACCCTCGCTATCATATCACTATTTGATTTTTTCCTACCTACATTTATATGTCACAAATCAAACTAAGCACAACTCATTATTAAGGGATGAAAGATTTTTACTGATTTTGACATTATTCTGAAGTCTTTTATTTATTTTTTTATCAAATTTGTGATTTGTTTTTTTGCTCATGCTAAGTTTCGAAAAAAAGCACTAATTTTTATCCATAATGTTGAATGTGTTAAAATTATTTAACTTTTTAACAAGAAATATTTCAAGCTGATGTTAGAAATTGCCGCAAAACATTGTTGATTTATTTAAGATGGAGTGATTTATTATATGTTTTTAATTCGCATTTAGATATATTGTATTTATTTTCATGTTTTTTCTAGTTGTTCACCTGTTCATTGAGCCCCGCCTATTCGCGTTTCATCATTCGCGGCTTCACACTTCGCGGATTTTTCTTTAGAACATATGTACTTGTTATTCGCGGAAATCCCGAATATTCGCATGTTTTTCTGAAGAACATATGTACAAATTATTCGCTGAGAACTCTCTCGATTCGCGTATTTTTTCGATAGAATATATTTAAATTATTTTTGTATTATTTTCCTGTTATTTAAGTGACTTAAAACATATAACAGTCCATTTTTATGGTAAAAATTGACAGAATTGTACATCTTCATTGTAAAAACAAACGCAAAAATTTGTGTAGTGCTTGGGCTTTGTTCTTAGGTTAAGGGCTGGGGCTAGGGTCTTAAAAGTGGGTTATGGGGCATCATCACAGTTCAGTTTTTAGAAAATATTTTTAACTTTATATGTTATGTCTTGTTACGCATATTTTATACAGTATTTTCAATGGTTGTATTGATCTATGCGTAATTAAAATGCTTGTTGTACGTATGAAAGAAAATTTACGCTAAGTGTATGGTCACCAATACTATTTTTCAAAAATGTTTTAAAAGGGTCTGAAATGTTTCTTAAGTGTTTAGGATGAAAGTTTGAGGCATATGGGCTTTTAACAATCAAAATAGGTACTTATAAGCACATTTTTTGGGGAGGGGGTTACAAGTATTCGCGGATTCTGACTATTAGCGGCCGGTTCTGGTACCTAACCCCCCGGGGGACTCACGGTATTGCATATGATCAGTTATTGTACATAATTAGGTTACAATAAAATTTGTATTTTATATGAATACTAGCTTATGAAAATTGAAAAGTAGTAGATTGTGGGGCTCCGTATCCGAGATTCAGAGGTGCACGAGACCATTGTACCGGTCCTGGGTGTTAGTTGCGTGCTCATTTTCGTTGAACGTTAAAATTGCCACAAATACAGCCTGGAAACTCTCTAATACAACCATATTCCTTTCTTGCAAGCCTTAATAAAAACTTGTCTCAGATTTTACTTCTCTTTAGCACGAGTGAGTAATTTTTTAGGTTAAGGGTCAATAGATTAATGGCCTAGTGAATTTGATGGCAGTAATTATAAGTTCAATCTCTGTGTCGAACAGTGTTTAATTGGACTCAGTGGAAAATGGGCAAGCAATAACTGAGCAGTACTAAAAATAAGAACGAGACGAGATACTCCTACACATGGTCAGCGGAACGAGAGTTGGGAGGAGTGAAAAAAGAAGAAGAAAATGTGAAGCTCGTTCGACAAGAGTCGGAAGGAGGGAGAAAGAAGGGAAAATGTGAAGCTCTTTGGCAGGAGTTGGAAGAAGGGAAAATGTGAAGCTCTTTTGGCTGGAGTTGGGAGGAGGGGGAAGAAGAAGGGGAAATGCGAAGCTTTTTTAGCAGGTGTTAGGAGGAGAGGATAAAGAAGGAGAAAATGTGAAGCTTTTTGGGCATAAGTCGGCAGGAGAGAAAAAGAAGGGGAAAATGTGAAGCTTTTTGGCATCAGTTGGAAGGAGGGAAGAAAGAAGGGGAAATGTGAAGCTCTTTTGGCAGGTGTTAGGAGGAGAGGAAAAAGAAGTGAAAAATGTGAAGCTTTTTGGCAGCAGTTGGAAGGAGGGGAGAAAGAATGGAAAAATGTGAAGCTCTTTTGGAAGGTGTTAGGAGGAGAGGAAAAAGAAGTGAAAAATGTTAAGCTTTTTGACAGCAGTTGGAAGGAGGGGAGAAAGAAGGATAAAATGTGAAGCTTTTGGGGCATGAGTCGGAAGGAGAGAAAAAAGAAGGGGAAAATGTGAAGCTTTTTGGCAGCAGTTAGAAGGAGAGGAGAAAGAAGGGGAAAATGTGAAGCTCTTTTGGCTGGAGTTGGGAGGAGGGGGAAGAAGAAAGGGAAATGCGAAGCTTTTTTAGCAGGTGTTAGGTGAAGAGGATAAAGAAGGAGAAAACGTGAAGCTTTTTGGGCATAAGTCGGGAGGAGAGAAAAAAGAAGGAGAAAATGTGAAGCTTTTTGGCAGCAGTTGGAAGGAGGGAAGAAAGAAGGGGAAAATGTGAAGCTCTTTTGGCAGGTGTTAGGGGGAGAGGAAAAAGAAGTGAAAAATGTGAAGTTTTTTGACAGCAGTTGGAAGGAGGAGAGAAAGAAGTGAAAAATGTGAAGCTTTTTGGCAGCAGTTGGAAGGAGGAGAGAAAGAAGTGAAAAATGTGAAGCTTTTTGGCAGCAGTTGGAAGGAGGGGAGAAAGAAATGAAAAATGTGAAGCTCTTTTGGCACGAGTTAGGAGGAGGGGAAAAAGAAGTGGAAAATGTGAAGCTCTTTTGGCACGAGTTAGGAGGAGGGGGAAAAGAAATGGAAAATGTGAAGCTCTTTTGGAAGGAGGGGAGAAAGAAGATTGAAAGGGGAAAATGTGAAGATAAAAATGGGTTGTCTCTTTCTCGTGTCAAGCAGAAGTTTTTTTACGGTTGTTGAAGAACCAATGGATAAACAAAAAGAAGAAAGACTTGAGTATGTTTACAGAAGAAAAAAAAAGGACTACACAGCGTATCAATTAAAACATAAGCTAACGAAGTTTCTTCTTCCTACCTTCATTTCTTCCCATTTGACTTTGTGTCTTTGTAAGCTAATCTTTATAAATATTAATATCTACGATGACATTCAGTGTCAGGAAACTCTATTGACTGGAAAACTTAAAAAAAAGACTCACTTGTTTGCTAATCCTTTGTATAATGGATAATCTCATTGTTAATAAGATTGACTATCTTTAGCTCAGTATTAGCCATCCACAAAATATTTCAAATGCATTCGTGTATAATGCGTGATTGTGTTACGGGGTCATAGTTAACGAATCCGGCAAATCATTAATAGGGTTTTTTTGTTTTGTTTTTTTATAAAGAAAGCCTTGTGCATTTGATTTTTTTTTTTTTTTTTTTTACCAATAAAACTCAAGTCTGGTCTCGCAAACGTATGTCAGCTTAACAAATATAGGTACAATCGTCCGCTTTATTCACGTAGAATACATTCAAACCCGCGGATACCTGAAACCCTGGATTGTAATCCAATCCTATATATATTTTCTCGATACATACACAACTATGTAAAATTTAATTAATGAATAAGGCGGAATAAAAGATAAGCAACAATAAGTAATAAGACAGAAAAAATTATATTAATATTCAGTAATATGTGACGGATCGATTTTTTTTCTTACCGTAGATCATAATTGTTACAATTGCCATATTTTACAAATAGCAAATCAAAAGGTAATTTTTTTTTAAAAAAATGTATCACTGGTAATGTTTTGTTTTATAAATGTATTGAGGGTAATAATGTATTGCTGGCAATAATTTTTTCCTCAAAAATATATTGCTGATAATAGTTTTTCAAAGTATTTGTGCTCTTAAAACCTATTTTACACTTTCCTAGTGTTTTGACCACAGTTTAGGGGTTAACTACTGGCCCATAGCTGGGACCCTAGCAGGTGCTACCAACAAGGGTTAGAGTGGACCCGGGAAAACCAGCAATTAAGAGGTGAATCCACGCTCCTCAAAACCTGCTGCTCAGAGGCATTGCTGTTGGATGTAGCTTATCATCTTACCCAGAACGCGGAATGTAGTTTATCGTCTTACCCAGGACGTTAGTTTTTGATTGTGGTAAATATAAAGTTATTCTTGTAAATAAACAATCTAATTAATAGTGTTTAATATTTTGTTGCTAATTCTCAAGAACAAAAATGCGTAAATTTAATTTCATATTATGTTTAGTTTTTATTCCAATTCTAATCCTTGCTTTTTAAAATAATAAACATTGCCGAAGGTAGTTTTAAAAAAAGCGGTGTCATGTGGAAAAAACCGTCCTTTTGATTGTACGTCTTATTTTGGGCACGTTTATCCATGTTTGCCGAATCATGGATTACTTTATTTCTGGGGTTGATCGTGGGTGACTAAAACTATCCGCAGACATCAAAACGGGATAAGGAGAGATTCATCTACTTCATTTGAAATGCCATAATTTCCAGGCATTCACTGCGGATCGAACTCACAGTGACATCTATCAGAAATTGTCCAGCATGCACTACCATATAAGAGAAGGACTGGTATTATGTAGAAGCAAATCAAAGAGGGGTAAACTAGCAACATTTTCCTGTTTCTTAATACTTTGTTTAGCTTTTGAAAGGCATCTTACACCATAATTCACCTCCGGATTTCTCAGATTTTCCATTTTCTGTTATCAGAACTCACAGGTTATTAAGTTTCTTGTCTGCTTATTTTGATCAATGTGTGTGCGTTTGTGTGTTAGTGTATATGTTTGTGAGTGTATGTGTTTATTATGTGCGTGTGTATAATCGACTCTCAAGGAATTTGCAGTAAATTAGTATTTCGCTGAGGGTTCAGTGATTGTATGTTTACATATGTGTGTGTGTGTGTGTGTGTGTGTGTGTGTGTGTGTGTGTGTGTGTGTGTGTGTGTGTGTGTGTGTGTGTGTGTGCATAGGTATGTGTGTATGTGCGTTAGAAAGAAAAAGGATATCCGTCGGTAGAGAGAGATTAAGTGGTTATTTACTCTTCATCACTGCCTGAAACAAAACGCGATACACAGAAATTTATTACGACAGTCATATCTGGGGACGTAAAAAAGTACCCACCTGTTCCCGCTTTTAGGGCGATGTAGGGATGCTACTGACTACAAGTGACCTTTTGCTCCGAGGTTCAAAATCTAAAATCTGAATGACCAAAGAAGAAGGTCAGCATGTATCAGAATTGACAGGAGTCCCGTGACCAATTAGGTTTGTAAAAGCACCGCTGTAGCCTGACTTTTTTCCCTACCTCCCAATTCCTGCCAAAAGAGCTTCGCATTTTCTCCTTCTTTCTCTCCTCATTCCAACACCTGCCAAAAGAGCTTCACATTTTCTCCTCCTTTCTCCCCTCCTTCGAATACCTGCCAAAAGAGCTTCACATTTTCTCCTCCTTTCTTCCCTCCTTCGAATACCTGCCAAAAGAGCTTCACATTTTCTCCTCCTTTCTCCCCTCCTTCGAACACCTGACAAAAGAGCTTCACATTTTCTCTTTTCTCCCTTCCTCCGAATACCTCTCAAAAGAGCTTCACATTTTCTCCTTCTTTCTCCCCTTCATTCCAATACCTGCCAAAAAACTTTACATTTTCCCTGTATTCAGTTTTCTTTCTCGAGCCAAGGCTATAGGACCCACTCTGTCGCGCTATTTACCCATAGGTGTGGGGGAGAAGAGATGGATTCATACTTTTCTCAAGGTATTTGCGGGCAAGTGAATGTGACGACCTCGACTGTAATTCGAACTCGGATCTCCGAATTCTCATTCCAAGGTGCTATCCATTACGCTTGTAACAAAAAGATGGAATCTGAACATTGTTTGAAATCAAAAATCGTAAAAGCTCATCTGAATATCGAAACTACCAGATCGTCATTCTGCGGTTGTTAGTATGCTAGTCCTTCTCGCTTGTGATATTCTCTCACACTCAGTAATCCTTTACGCCTTAGTGGTTTTATTGCCTTACTTGGGGTGTAATGATTAAAAAATAAATAAATTTCAAGGTAAGGACTTACATGAGAATAGTTCGAAACAAAAATTTTACTTTTGAAATGGATATATATAACCGTAAGTTCTATGCTAACAGTTTCTTCTATCACACTTCCCGCTTGTGAAGCTCTCTTCCGGCTTCCTGCGTTGCAGTTCTTTTGATCTTCAAAATTTAAATGCAGTGCCAATCGTTATCTTCTGTCTGTTTTATTTTTGTCTCTCTCTAATAATGTTTTCTTTGCCTCATATTTTCTCACATTCAGTACCCCCCCCCTTTGCATCTTAGTGACTTTATTGCCTTGCTTTGGGATGAAATGATTATAAAATAAAAAGCTGGTCGAACTAGTATTCATTTTCTTTGAAAGATGTTCTTTTCCTTACAGTTTACCGATTTGGCTACGAAACTCGTCGGAAGCTTTTCGATTTGTACTCTTGCTGGTGTTCACCGAATGAAGATATGCGAGTTACGATTAAAAGCAATAGAAAAACGGTTAAATAAATACTAATAAAAATAATAATAATAATTGATTGTTGTGATATGGGGTTTGGAAAGACACAACACTTAACTCGACAGTGTCAGACGTGATAGTAGTATCCAATACTCAGCTAGACAAGTCACTGTAATAGAATTATCTTCGATATTTACCCAAGATCTTGGGATGTGGCCCAAGGCCGTTTTTTTTTTTTTTTACCTGGGGTGATCCGAACCAGTAGACTTGGGCAAAAATTACCCGTAGACCCCCATATACATGTGATCGGGTAGCTGTCTACCTCCCCAGACAAGACTCTGCCCTTCGGCACTATCTCCTTGTACATTACTATTATCCTCTCTTTCTAGACAACTAATTATGTATGGATAAGTCCATTTATGACAGTAAGGAGGGTAACTGACTCTTGCCACAACATTGATAATGCTCAACGTAAAACGTTCGAATACTATTACATCTTGTGCAAATACTATCCTTTGTCATATTAAAGAGTTACGTGTTTTAATTCGTTATGATAAATGGATTTTAAGCTTGGATTTTTGGCACGTTGTCGCATAGACAATTGCCTTGACAAGTAAAAAAAAATATTGTCTCGCGGCAAAACACGACTCTCGACAGTTAGTAAGTACGTGTCGAAGGGTAATTTTTAATGCAGAGTTTTCGATCCTCACTTGGTGAATTATTACATTGATTTTATGTTAAACTAAATTATGCTGAGTCGATAAACACATTGGCTACAATTAATGCAACAAAGGTGTCTCCTAAAAAGAAGACCTTTTTTAATTCTCTGAATTAAAAAAAGAAAAGGTTTAATATCTCCGTTGATCGATAGAAATACCTATTAAATTCGATACTGAAATCAAATCTGGAAAGTCTATGGAAAAGCGTAAAAGCATTTGCTTACGTGATATTTACAGTAAAAAGATTATCCGTGCTTGCGTGTGTCTCCTTGAAACGCCAAAATATAATATAAAGTTGTTTAGACGCGTGTGCGTGAAAACATTACGTAAAACTTTCCCATCAAATAAATGTAATTTATCATACATATTTAACATGTGTCATATTTTACCCAACTTAATGGTACTTTTTCATTGCTGATAACTAATGTGTATATTATGTAAAACTTTCATATCAAATAAATATAATTTATCATTGATATTTAACAGCATGTGTCTTATATCTTTCGCACTCAATGACCCCCTTGCGTCTTAATGTCTTTATTGCCTTGCTTGAGGTGAAATGATTAAAAAGAAATTGCATATTCAACCTTAAAAATCAAATTGTTAAAAATAAATATTTTTTGTTATATATTTGGTATCTGATCTTTTGTGCAACTGTGACGTCGATAGCTTGTTAACTTCATAATTATTCAAATAAAGTCAATTTATAACAGACACACCTTGACAAAAAAATCTATTTACATGAAAACAACTTTCTTTTTTCTTCCTTTTTTCTTTTCTTTTTTTTTTTTTTTTTTTTTTCATATATTGTGAAGATTTTACTTAAAGTTTATATTTTCTTGATTTCAGATGAAATCATAGAAAATTTCCAACATTTCTTTCAATGAAAGTTTTACCTTCTAAAATTTTAGTTTACTAGTTGTACCCGTAAATGTCACGGTTTTCCCATTTTTATTTTCTGAGGTGTCATATCATTTAATAAAAAAACGCACCTTGTAATTACACAACAAAAGACCAGAGGAAATAAATATTTGAGAGAAAACAACTTTAACAAATATCTTGCAATAACAAACATAGTTATGAATGCAAGTTACTATTTAAAGAAGTAAGAGGGTACAAATGAAAATATTTTAAATTGACAAGTTTTTTCTATTTTATTGAAGATGTTAAACATGTGAAAGTATTAGTGGCTCCTCTATCTTCTCTTTCTTTCGTTCTTTCATTCAATAACCGAAATCAAACAGCGTTTCTGATATGTCCTTTTCGTGTTTCCAAAAACGGAAGGATCCATTATTTACAAGGTATTGACAGAATGTAACGTACGCGATAACTAAAAAAAACAAGCAGTATTATAATCCGATAATTATAATTTAGTGATATGGAAAACAGATGGCGTCAGTCAAACTGACTCCAGGGGGATATGGATTAAAATTCTACAAAAATTCCACTAATTAATGGAATTTAGTTAAATTTTCGGTATTTTCATTGATTAATGAAAGAAATTTGAATTTTAATAATAACATACGAAAGGTCGTAACTTCACAATATCTTAAGTCGGAGGTGTTTTATACTTTTATCGAACATGGACACCAGTACTAAAGATTAACAAAAAATATACAGTGTAACCCGGATATAAGAGACCCGGATATAAGAGAAACCCGGATATAAGAGAGATTTTCTCTGGTCCCAAATTAGAGCCTGTGTTAATGTATATAAAATAGACCAAACCCGGATATAAGAGAAACACGGATATGAGAGACTTCTTCTCCGGTCCCGACAACTCTCTTATATCCGGGTTACACTGTACTAGTGTTCTACATACCATGGGTACTTTATTAAGTATCAATCATTAAAAGAATCATGGGTAGTAGGGTGATTTTTAAAGTAATGTGAATATGTTGTTATGGAATACAAAATAAGTCTTGTGTATATTGTAGATATTCGTGAAGTGCACAGTAACAATCAAAATGAAAAATATGCAAATATTTGAAGACATAAATCAACAAGTGTATAGTGAAATCCGTTTTATTACAATTGTGATCTGCTTGTTCTTTTGACTAATGATCTAGTCAAGTGGAAAGATATAGCAAATACAGCTCAAATCTCTTTGGTTACGATTAAGAGAAATCGGTTTATTAGCAGCCATATTGTGGAAATAAGAGAAAGAAGAATCGAACAAAAGATGAAGTCTCTTTTTTCTATAACGTTCTGAGTTGAACAAGGAACAAGTTCTTTTTATGACAATATGTCTAACCACTTTCAGCAACGGGTTTCTGGATTCAAAGCGGAGGTATGTTGTAATGGGAACGTTTGAGAGGAGCTTGTGGCCTTTTTTTTTGTTTTTGTTAATGTTACCCTAGTCTAGTGGTAGGGTGTCGCGCGTACAATTGAAATCGATTCGGTTATGGGCGAGATATTTTATTCGAACCGATAATGCAGAATGAAGAGAAACAAAGATGTCGAACAAAGTGAGAGGTTTCTCTTTTTCAAATGTTGTCTTTAAAATAGATATATTATAAGTATATAATCATATAATGAATCATATGGGCATGTAGTTAGAATGTTCGCTTTCCGACCCGGTTTCGAATCTCACCATGGTCGATTTTCTCAGGAAGGTGACTTCTTTCTGATATCGAAGATTTGGGGGAGACGATCCCAATATGAGGCACCTTTGGAAAGTGCATGAAAACCATACCACGGTTTGACCTTGTGATAGAAATTGAACAGACGGAAATATTTGAGAACCGCTGAAGGTTGAGCTAGCATGAAGTCACAAGTCATCGTGACCGAGAGTTGCTCAGCAACCTGGCTGTTGATCACACCATATAATGATCTCTCTCCCAGAAACTCTATGGTCCGTTCAGCATAGTTGAGCTCCGTGGGTGCTTAACAAATACAAATGTGTCTGAGCATGCGTCTGCCTCAGGGATTGGCTAGCTGCCCTAGTAGACAGGCATCCTCGGATATGAATGGCCAGCCATAATAATCCTATTATGTATACAAATATATTAAAACAAATGGGAACGAAGGAAATGGATAACAAAATCACGTGATAAAAATATAGCAAAAAAGAAATAACAAAAGAAAGCTAACCAGTTATTGCTCCTCACTATTCAGAGCTCAATCGAGGACAAAACCAGTCCACAACGACTAAAGAAAACAGAGAGGAGAAAATCGTAAATCGGCAATATAAATTAGAGATATTACATTTCGATAGCACAACCATTGCTTCTGCTTGCAAAGAGAATGGTGCTTAAATTTAATAGGCAGAGTCTCAAGCAATTTCAACGGTTATCCGAGTGTGTTCTGCTGACTATTGTGAAAACATCCCTGGTCAAAGCGAAATCGGATTTTGTATTAGGTGATCTGCAATCGCAGAACCAGAAGTATTGACAAGCGATGGCAAATTTTTAAACTATTCGTTTCCTAGGTGGTACGTGCTGACCTTCGATGTATAATCGGATTCTTCTTCTTTTATGTGCCATGTCCCTTAGTGACATAGGCGATCATGGTCATCCACATCTTCCTGTCCTTTGTAGCTCTTAATATTTTTTCTTTTTTGTTATTTCTTCCAAACTCTGTTTTGCCATCTATTTGTTCAAGCCCATCAAGTATGTTACGCGCTGTTTTCCTTTGTTCCTCTTTCCCTATTTGTCCTGTGAGTATCAGATTTTCCAAGCTCTGCTTCCTCAGTACATGCCTCAGAAATTTCAATTGTCTGTTAAGTATAAGTTTCCTTTTTGTTTCCGTTCTCTCCAAGACCTCGACTTTGTTCCATGGTATCCTCAGCATCTTTCTGTGGAACTACATTTTTGCTGCTTCAAGTCTCTTCTCCATCTTTGAGGAAATTTTCCAGCATTCGCTGACATAGAGGAGGACAGATATCACGTGACAGTTTAATACTCTTTTCTTATTTGTTTCTAACGACATTTTTATGCCTCTTAATACTTTGCTTAGCTTTTAGAATGCATTTTTGACCATCCCAATACGTCTTCGTATCTCAGTGTCATATTTTCCGTCCTCTGTTAGAGCACTTACTATTTCTACCAAATCACTTGACTACTTCTGACTGTATAAAAAAAAACATACAACAAAGCAAACGCCCGAGCAGGAATTACGCCCTTTTTTGTACCCATTGGAAACGTTTTATATGCTCTATAGTTAAAGTTTTAAATTCATAAAGTGTACTTAAGTAACATCACTATCTTATTGGTTTAACAATAGGTCTTACTTACGTATTCATTGGACAAATTATCTATGTTTTATATCTGTAAAGTATATAAATTAAATTGTGGAATATAATACAATAATATGTAATACCTAATATGTTTACTGGCAGAATGGAGTAATGTTAATGGTTTAGCTGAGTTAAAGTGGTATGTGTGTTTGTCCATATTTTGAAAAAAACATTATTCCAATCACGTGTTGTTAACTGAGGTGTTGCCACAGAGTAAATCCTGTAAAGATTCGCTAACGAGCTGGTGAGCACATTCCACACTTATTGCCTCACACGATTGTATTCCCTAAGCCAAGTAAATAACTAGATGTACTGATAACTGACGAAAAAAAAAGTGGACGGGTGGAGAGAGTTCTGTGTGAAACATAAAATATCTACAATTCTTATCTTTCTCTAACAGTGGCGATGTTTATTACTTTAACGAAATCACTGATTGTAACGTTTGAATTTCATGCTAGTCACCTTGCATTTTGCTGTCAGGGTGGCGCTACAAAAAAATTATCTCTTGCCATGAGGGGTGTAGATTTTAAAATAAGATTGAATATTTACTTTCGCTTTGAGATAAAGATGCTAGAATTAATTTACCTACAGCAAGTAAAGCAAGAAAGCAAAAATGAAAAATAGCGAAAATAGCATGAAATATAATTTCGATCGGATAGTTAAAGTTGGGCAAACCAGGAATAAGTCAGTTTAAGAGCAAAGTTCGTTAAATAAAAAGTGTTTGCACACACACACATATATATATATATATATATATATATATATATATATATATATATATATATATGTGTGTGTGTGTGTGTGTGTGTGTGTGTGTGTGTAATTATTCGAAAATTATATTATTATAAATATGTTATAAAATCACTACAAAATAGCCATTTCTACATTCAACACCCTCACTTGATAAGACACCAGAAGTGTTGAAACAAAATGGCTATTTTTGTAGTGATTTTATAATATATTTATGTTATAATTTTCGAATTAATAATTGTATTTGCTCTACTCTGTATTGAGCACTATTTTAAGAATAGTATTTGTTGGTTATTGGAATTTATTCCGTATACACTAATCCTATACGTGGATATATATATATATATATATATATATATATATATATATATATATATATATATATATATACGCACACGTATATATTTACATATATATGCACATATATACACATAGATATACATATATATATACACATGTATACATAATTACACATATATATATATATACACACACATATATATATATATATAAACATATGTATACATATGTATATACATATATATATATATATATATATATACACATATGTATACATATATGTATACACATATATATACATATATATACGCATATGTATATATACATATATACATATATATACGCACATATACATATATTTACAATTACGTACGCATATATATATATATATATATATGTATACATCATCAGACTGGTTATATGGACATTAAAACAGAGATATTCACCATCAAAGATGACATCCCGTTATGTTTACATGGAAGTTTGCTATGCGACGATAATCCTCGCGGAATAGCAGATGAAAATCGTAAATTCCTAATGCGGATTTATGACGTCGTAAATATATAAATATAATTATATATATTTAATGAAAAACAGACACTTTAAGGTACCATTACAATAATTTATTTCACCAAAATCCTTTTTAAAAGATTTCGGATCATCAGGTAAACACTTCCAACAATGAAATGAGAAGAAAAATGTCATTAGAAATTGATGGGTAGTGTAATTACCAATTCGATTTACCAAGTTCTTTATAACTTAAATATATATATATATATATATATATATATATATATATATATATATATATATATATATATATATAGAGAGAGAGAGAGAGAGAGATAAAGAGATAAAGAGATTTTAATAATTTCTTTTAAAAAATAATTATAATATAGGCTCTACTTGTTTATAGAGCACTGTTTATTAAAAAATAAAAAAAAAAAATTCTAAATAACTTGAATTAATAACCTAACGGTTCTTTTCTATTTTCAATATATTTGCACACACATATGAATTTATAATTATATATATATATATATATATATATAAATAAATATATATATATATATATATATATAAATATAAATATATATATATAAATATATAAATAAATATAAGTATATATAAATATAAATATATATATATAAATATATATAAATATGTATAAATAAATATATTTAAATATATATATATATTTATATATATAATTATATATATAAATATATAAATAAAAATATATATATATATATAAATAAATATATAAAATATATATATATAAATAAAAATAAATATATATATATATATATAAATATACATATAAATATACATATAAATATATATATGTATAAATATAGATATATATAAATATAAATATAAATATATATATAAATATATGTGTGTATGTGTGTGTGTGCGCGCGCGATTTACGTATTTAGGCTCGCGTGAGTAAAAAAAAAAAAAAAAAAGCTGAGTATGAAGGAGAAAAATGTAGATAATTCAGGTAAAAATCGCAAGGCCTCACCAGAAGCGTTTCTGATATACATTAGTGAAATTATCATACTTTGATCCAATGCCACCTGGGCAAGCGCCAAAATACCGGGCCATCTCAACAACTATGATTAAAGCCGCTTGAACTCTTTGCACTCCTTCATTCTTTTTCTCTCTTTCTTTTTCCCACTTTACGCATTTTCACCTCATTTTTCTTCGTATCTGATGCACACTTTTAAGCTTAAATTCCCTTTATTACCTTCCTTATTCGCGCTAACTCTTTCTTTTTCTTCTGTTTTCTCCCTTCTACATAAAATCTTTCTGTCTCTTTTTCTTTTCTCTCTCCATCCCTCTGTTTTCTACTTTCCTACTTCGATATATATTTTCGCCTCATTGTTTATTACACTGTCTCTCTCACTCTTTATCTCATCTTTCTTATATATAGAACATCACAAACGCATCTTTATCTTCATGCTGACATCCATCTGTGCCTCTATCTATTGACGTCTATGTATCTATCTACTGCCATTTATGTACACCTATTTCTCAACACCTATCTATTGAAAAACTACCTGGCTGTTGACACCTATCTATCTATTGACATCTATCTACACCTATCTATCTTTATTCTATCGACACCTATCTATCTATCTATCTATCTATCTATCTATCTATCTATCTATAACTATCTATCTATCTATCTATCTATCTATCGACAACTATCTTATAGACACCTAACTATCTATCTATAGACACCTATCTATCTATCTATCTATAGACACCTATCTATCCATCTATCTATAGACACCTATCTATCCATCTATCTATAGACACCTATCTATCCATCTATCTATCTATCTATATATATATATATATATATATATACATATATATATATATCGACACCTATCTACCTATCTGTATTAATACTGATACCTATCTATCTACAGTTATAATATCTTTTTTTTATTTAGGTAGCTAGCTATATTTATACTGACATCAATCTACCTATCTCTATTTATACTGGCATCTGTCTGTCTCTCTGTCTCTTACTCTTTCTCTTCATATATATATATATTTATACTGACATCTGTTTCTCTGGACGCCTATTTTTGTCTTTTCTATTCACACAAATATATATTTATTCGTCATATCACATAAACGTCTATCTGCACTTGTCACTAAATACGACCATCATATTAAAATGCATGCATATTTCTAACTTCCTAAACATCTAAGTCTACCTACATCAATCTGTATCTATTTATATATTTTCGTGTAAAATTAGAATCTTTTAAGAGAGATATATCGGGTGCTCCCCCTCCCCCCACACACCCACACTAGAGCAAGTGGTGTACAGCTGTAGCAATAAAAATATTCAAAGTGAAATGTGAGATCAAAATTTAAGTCGGAAAGCTTAACTAAAGCTATATTAAAAAAAAAAATTAAATGGTCCAGAAAATAGAATATTAGAAATGTGTAAATGTACAGATATGCTTTATAAATCTTTAACACTAGAACACGAAACATGGGTATATAGTACCCAGCGCAAATTTTCCTACTTTTAATTACAATTTTCAGTACCTGATTTTCTTACCTAAACAATGTTTTTCAGTTCCTATTAATGTTAACTCAAAGTACGAAGTTTGAAGTGCCTGCATGTAAAATATTTCAAATAAAGATTTATATTTAATATTTTTTTTTTTTTTTTGATATTTTCAAAATCGGGTATGATATACCAATGGTTAGTAGTGGTGTAACTTTAATTGATGGTTAGTGTTCTAGTGTTAAAATTTGCCATATTTATGCTTAATATCGGATTGAGCGATTTATCAATATAGACAGTGGAGATATAGGAATCTACAGTGCATGTTGACAGTCAGCTTCAAGCGCCAAGATATTTTCAGACCATATGTCATTATTTCTTTAGCGGGCTCTCTATATAGTCTACTAGAAGATTAGAAGAAGTGGGGGAAAACGAGAACTGGCCCACCGACGTCTTTTTTTTCAGCGCTAATAAATTAGACTATTTATAGTCGTGGCCTTTTGACTGTTTATTTTGTTTCTATATTAGCATAAAGACTTCCCTATCGGGCGGCATTTAAGCTAGCTCCTGCGGAGGACGCTTGGTTGGGCCTTCATCACAATACGTAGGGAGGAGTAGATGCGATAGACTACAGAACTCAAAATTGATCACTGTATTTAAGTATTACATTAATATTTAAGCTTATCTTTTTAAAAGTTCAGCGACAATTTTTCTGCCGCCACTTAATTTAAGGACACGTTGATGTACGTAGGTCCTTACTTTCCATACAAATTTCGCAATTGGATTTCGCACTGGATTTCGCAATTAATTTCAATTACTTCCCAAATTTATTTCCAAGTTATAAAAATTGTTATCGTACAACAAAAGTGTCGTAAAAAAAATCACTTAAAAAATTCACCGAAAACAATCGCTGTAATGACAATTTGGGAATCCAAAAATTCAGGACTGCGGGTCCGGATCTAGCCCGAAATGTTTTTAATTTGCTCACGGAGTCAGCTTCATACCAAAATGGTACGGCCTCTAGGACTAAAGTTGAAAAAGTATGACACAGTGACATACTCCCATTCGCATTTATTATTTAGACTTATTTTTTACCTTATACATTTATATAAATTTAGATAAATGACAAATAGGAAACGTTTATCAATCTAACATGTTTCACTTTTATTAAAGCTGCGTCATAGATTGAAAGAAAAGACAGAAAAAAGAACTTTGGTATATTCAGATATGTTTGGATTGATTCTCATTAGTCAGTCATGTATCTTCTTTCTTTTTATGTGCCGTGTCCTTTCAGGACGTAGGCGATCATGGCTCTCCATTTTACCTTATCCCTTGTGGCTCTCAATAAGTTTTGTCCGACTGCCACCTCCCTCAGACCATATTCTGTCATCCATTTGCTTAAGCCCGCCAGGTATATCATGCGTTGCTTTCCCTTGTTTCCCTCTCCTTCTATTCGACCTGTGAGTATCAAATTTTCCAGGCCCTCCTTTCTTATTACATGTCCCAGAAACTTCAGCTGACTATTCCTGATGTTAAGTATAAACCTCCTCATTTGCATCCTCTCCAAAACCTCATCGTTGCTCACACGCTCGGTCTATGATATCCTTACTATCCTTCTGTAGAACCACATCTCCGTTGCCTCGAGTCTTTTCTTCATCTTTGAGGAGACCATCCAACATTCGCTGCCGTAAAGGAGGACAGATGTCACGTATCAGCTCAGTATTCTTTGATACCAAAGAAATCCTCCTGACTCGTAATACTCTGCCTAGCTTTTGGAATGCGTCTTTGGCTATCCCAATACGTCTTCGGATCTCAGTGTCGCACTTACCATCCTCTGTCAAAACACTTCCCAGGTATTTAAATTTCCGCACCTGCTTGATTTTAGTCTCCCCGATCTGTAAATCGCATTTCGGGTTCATCTTTTTACTGATGACCATGCATTCTGTCTTCTTGTGGTTGATGCTTAGGTCCTTCTTCTCGCTCTTCTTCGCTACCTTCTGTAGAAGGTTTTGTAATTTCTCTTTCGTGTCTCCTATTAATACTTATGTATCACGTGCATTAAAACCATAGATAATTATATACCTTAAACTTGTAAAAATTCTGATATGTCTAAGCGGGTTTTGGGTGGTCACGTGTATTCATAATTGTGTATGTGTGTCTCGTAGGAGGAGTTCTAATGTTTTCACCTTTGTACATTCAGCCGATGCAGTGAGGTGGCACTCCATTTTAATCTGAGACTGTTTTTATATACGTAATCTTTGTATTAGATAGATACAAGTTAGATTCTTTAAGAATGGATTGAAAGAATTATGGTAATGTAATGTAATGTTTTAGGAGTGTTTTTATAGTGGGTAATAATTTATTTTATTCATTAACATATTTCATTATTCTTTTAGATATTTAATTTATTTATTAGTTTTGTATATTTCTCTTTCGTATATTTCATTTTATTTCAAATCTTCTATATGATGTATTCCTTCAGGACCTTGATGATCAAATTCCTATCATTTGTAGGTCTTAATAAATTTTCTCTTTTTGTTATCTCTCCTAAACCTTGACCTACTGTTGATTTACTCAAGCTCTCAGAGTAGGTTTTCCTCTGTTCCTCTTGCCTTCAATTTGTCCTGTGGATATATTTTCCATGTCTTCTTTCCTTATTATGGACCCTAGGAATTTCAACTTTTTCTAATGTTAAACAGAAGTGTCATTTTTGTTTCCATTTTCTCTAAAACTTTGCCGTTGCTCACACGTTCAGTCCATAGAATCCTCGGCATACTTCTGTATAACCACATTTGTGTTGCTTCAAGTCTCTTCTTCATCTTTGAGGAGATTGTCCAGCATTCGGAGGACTGATATTTCGTAACAGTTCAATAGTTTTGTCTTTGTAGTTAAAATATCCTGTTTCTTAATGCTCTGTTTAGCTTTTGAAAGGCATCTTTTCCTAATCCGTTCACTGTTAAAACACTTCCCAGATATCTAAAGCGATGTACTTGTTGACTTTGTTGGCGCCAATTTTTAATTCGTAAGTTGAGCTGTTCTTTTTGCTAACAACCATGCTGTCTTCTTGCAATTCTTTCTTCTCGTATTTCTTCACTAGCTGTTGTAGAATTTCTTGTAGTTTCATTCTATGTCTGCTCCCAACACTGTGCCATCTGCATATTTTGGGAGGTTAAGATTCTGGCCGCCAAAAATGAATCCTGATAGAACTTCTAATTCAATTTATAGAATCACTTCGCTGTATAGGTTGATGAGGCACAGTAGAGTAATGAATAGCGGCTCAGATTGAGGAATCGGAGGGCCGAGTTCGAATTCCAGTCGAAACCCTTACATTCACTTTCGTGCTAATACCCTTGGGAAAGGTATGAATCCTCTTTTCTCCCGACCCCCCAGCAGGACAGACCGAGTTGGATGGCAACTGGTCTACCGCAGAAAAAAATGGCAACCTACTGCGGGAAAAAATCTGCCTCGTCGGTCATGTATCGAAAGATCACCTAACTGACTGACTGTATATGTTGAATAAGAAGCTTTGTATATTTACTGTATTAATTTTCTATCTGTATGCAGGCAGTTTACTGCCAGTATAGTATACTGGATTATTCTAATTTCCTTCACAAATATGTCATGGTTGCTTTGCAGTTCCAAAAATTCTTTATGACGTACTTTATCAAATGTTTTTTACATAATCTATGAATATAGTTTATTAGGTGTAGATTTTACATCTTTTTGGTCAAGATGTGGTTATAGGTAGCGTTGTAGGAATTTATATGCTAACATTTGCTTTTACTGATTTATATCTCTTTCTGTAAGCAACAAGTGACATCAATTTGTTTGTAAATGAATTTATTAATTCTAAATTTTATTTAAGAAATATCTTTAGGAAAAACCTTTGGTGGTAAATATAAACTTTTCTAAATCTGCTCTACACCCGTTTGTATATATATATATATATATATATATATATATATATATATATATATATATATATATATATATAAAGCACCTCAATTCTAACCAGGGTGCCTCTGTTCATGATCATTAAAAACCCATGGTCGGCGGCTGCGCTGTCCACAGTGAGCAGTAATTTTTGTTTTTTTCATTCCCGGTAACACATGATATTGTAGATCAAGGAAAATAAAAATGTCTCCCTAATCTCAGAAATAGGATGTCACATCCGTCTGGCACCCACTACCGTGACCCGATCGAAGTACGATAATTCGCATCACCTTTCTCTGACGAACAGCTGAACCGATGTTCACGCTGAGTCATCAGATGTGAGAAAACAACTCATATAGGCCTGGGTATTTCTATGACGTCAAGTACGGTGGCGCCACCTACCATCACTTTTACATACCGTTACCCCACAGCAGTGTACATACAAATGCACACATATACCACACGCACCCGCACATATTTCGTTGTCAGCAAGTCCCATGAGCGGGTGTGAGCGTAGTGTCGTTAAGCACCTGGGCAGATTCCTCCATATCTTTCGGTTGCATGCTAATATCTGGGTTGAAATGTGGTGAGGTATTCGTTCATGCGTAGCGATTCTTTTGGGCAAACAGACTTGGCGGAGCCTATCTCTCTTCAGGTCAGACTACACAAAACTTTGAATTCAATACAGGAGAAGGGCTATTTAGGAATCCCCTTCACACGATGCACACTTGTTCTCTGGATTCAGTTTTTCTAAAAAGTGTGGACGTTTCTGCACAAACATTCACCACTACAATCAAGTCATAAATGGGCTTTTATTCTGGCTAATTGTAGGAAATAAATTGTTAGATCCTAATACTTTTTGAGGGAGAGAGAGTCCATTATATATATATATATATATATATATATATATATATATATATATATATATATATTATTTGATAATCCATATGGATAATTCAAAGAGGATATAAATCCAAAGAGAGCCCAGTGCAAGAAAAGAGCAAATATAATGATGAAAACAGAGTCCTTAGAAATTCATGGATAATAGTTTATTTCAAGGAACCAGATCGATTCCCTATCAACAGACCAAGAGATCTCTTTCCTTTTTTCTTTCTTTTCTGTATCTTCAATCTATCTATCTATCTATCTATCTATCTATCTATATATATATATATATATATATATATATATATATATATATATGTATTGTCTGGATAAATTTCAATCCGTTTATTCTTTGTAAAATCTTTTGGTCTGATAATTCAGAATCGATCTGATTCTGTGAAATAAACTATTACCAATGGGTTTCTAAGAACTCTGTTTTCAACATTTTACATATATATATATATATATATATATATATATATATATATATATATATATATATATGTTTTCATATAAATAATAGGAACTTAAAAGCGGATTATAAGCTAGCTACTGTGGAGGGCTAATTGGACCTCCAGCCCAAAATGGAACCTCTAGTCCAGCTTAGAAAACAGCTATGATAATTTTGGAGAAATAACTGAATTCTTCAACTCATTCCATGGAACTTCAAAACCTCACTTTAATTTTTCGTTCTATAAGTCCAGTTCCAGCCGAAAGACCGATTTGAGCAGAAGTTCCAATTCAGGCCGAAAACTGAGTTCTTCAAATCACAAACTCTGCGGCACTCTAAAACGACACGAAACCTCTCACTTTATCTCTGATTCCTTGGAATTTTGAAGAAATAAAATTGATTTCCTCAATTCAAAGTTTTGGAGATATTTTAAACTGAATTTAAATAAGAAATTTTGAGTCCACAAAGTTTCTGTCTTATTTTAAACAGATTATAAATTTTGTAAAATCTTTTAGAATCACTAATTTTTTTCAGTCATGTTAAATTATAATTTTTAAATGTTCCCTCCTCATCGGGAAACAAATCCCAAATGCTGGATGTTCATGCACCACATGAAGGGCAGATCATCCTGATTCCAAAAAGTTATATGTTTATGTAGAGCAAGTATGGCCTGAGTTCGAGGGGTTTTCAAACATACGAACAGACAGACAGAATTTGTCGTTTATTTAGATGATTATATATATATATATATATATATATATATATATATATATATATATATATATATTCATTAACAAATGTTTAAAACTATAACAAGGTTATTTTCATTTTTTTTTTTGCATTACCTTGTATTATATGAGATTGCATGATGCAATAGGTTTTCGTTATTGCATCAGCCATTATTTAAACATAATTTACGGTCAAAGCATTTTGTTAATGCCAAATTTGCAGCCATTCTGATAGTATTTGCGTCATAAATTAGGCTTAGAATATTTTTAAGCGTTTCACCCCAAGCAAGGCGGGAAGCCATTAGCACGCAAGGGGTTACAGAGAGTTGGAGCTAGAGCAAATAGGAGTGATAGAGGAAAGGATGAAGAAAAGGATAGGGGATAGATCAAGGCATCTGGAGACGTCGATTGACATTACATTTGAATAGTTGGAGATTATAGCTATCAGGGAAACAAGAAAAAAGGAAGAAGTTCCACTGACGAGAAGTGCGAGACATGAAGATATTCGTGTAGAAGAGACGGCTACATCTAACAGTTTCGACAGTGAAAGGGTGTGAGCGAGATGCCAGCCTAGTTGACCGCTTAAATTCATGAAGTCTGCGAATGGTTGATTTGTAGATTTTAAGAATCGACTCCGGCGAGAAAAATTTTCTGGCGCGGCATAGGGAGCCAGCTTTTCTTGCGGTGGACGAAGCAATTGACTCAATGTATTTGTTCCATCTCAGGTCAGCAGACAATGTGAGGCCGAGTAGTCGCAAAGAGGAGCTCTCGAGAAATAAAAAAACTTACTTTCACCAAAACGAAGGAAGTAAATTATGGTTCTACGCAATAAAGGCTATTCTGAACGGAAAATTAATGTAAAAGTTAGTTGCAGCAAAAACAAATTGCCCACTGCTATCACGAATTTCCAAAATTCAGGGGCATTTAGAGACAAGAGGGGAAGAGGACGTCCAAGAAAAGCCAGTGCTAGAGATGAGCATTTTATGAACCGTATTGCAACACGATCTCTAACAAGTCCTTATAAGAAGATACATGCTACTCTGCTTCAAAATGGTACAAGTGACAATTATAGGACAGTTTTCCTTTGGCTGATGTGAGAGTTTAGTCTAAAATCATCCAAACTAGTTTATAAACCATGGCTTACTGTAGCTATAAATTCCAAGAGTCTGGCATTTGCTAAAGAACATGAAACCTGGGCAGCTGGAGACTGGAGCAAAGTTATATTTACAGATGAATCTACTCTGCAACAGTTTGTTATGCGTAAAAGAAACATAAGAAGACACCCTGGTAAGAGATTTTATGAAAAGTATACAATTCCTATTATGAAGCACCCACCAAGCCAGACGGTTTGGGGCGCCATGTCCAAATCTGGATTAGCTGAACTCTAATTCTTGCCTCCAGGGACAACGCTTAATGATGGAAAGTATGTGGAACTACTGCAAGAGAAACTGATACTGCATGTGCACATCCATCAGTGCACAACATGCATGCATAACGGCGCTCCATGTCACCGGTTAAAGGTCGTTCAAAATATTTTGAACAGTATCTACGTTAAACACTGGACGGACCGGAAAACAGCTCAGATATTAACCCAACTATAAATTTATGGGAAATTATCAAACACAATGTTTAAGAAAGACTGCCATCAAGTAGCGAAGCGCTGAGTGAGACTATTAAAGAAGACTGGATAAAAGAAATCTTGGTTGACGATTTATTCTCATTCTAAAGCATCCAAATAGTAAAGAAAAGCAAAAGAGGTCATGAAAAATACTGATCGATAGATTCTGATTGGCTTAAAACGAACGGAGAACATTGTCATGTACGGATTTGGGAGTAAAATTGAAAGGGTCTATCATAAATTACTTATTACGGTGTTTTTTTTTTACCTTCAGATAGTAAAGTTAAAGGAGGTCTTGAATGTTTATCAATGAATAAAGCAAAAAGGAAAGCGTATCTTAGCAGACACGTTTCGTACTCTGAGGAACTCATTCAAGGTAAGTAATATTTGTCTTGATATAGATATATATATATATACATATATATATATATATATATATATATATATATATATAGAGAGAGAGAGAGAGAGAGATAGATATATAGATATATATATATACAAAAATATATATATATATATATATATATAGAGAGAGAGAGAGATAGATATAGATATATAGATATATATATATATATATAAAATATATATATATATAAAAATATATATATATTATATATATAAATATAAAACTATATAGAAATAGAAATATATATATATATATATATATATATATATATAAAAATATATAGAAATATATATATATGTGTGTGTGTGTGTGTGTGTGTGTGTGTGTGTGTGTGTGAGGGTCAAACAGCTCAGTTCATAGGAACCGACAGCTAGACACCAGCACATATGATTTGATTATAGTAATGAAAGCTTTGTGCAGAACCAATCTCACTTTTTGAAGGGCCGAATACAGAGACCTGGTGCACTACGTACCACAAGGTCCCCAAACGACTCTTCGCAGGTTTTGAATTCAGAGTTGTCCTTCTCCTAGAACAGTTGCCATCAAGGCTATAGAAATCAGTCTGTTCTGCTATTTAACCATAGGTGGCTCTTCGTATATATATATATATATATATATATATATATATATATATATATATATATATATATATATATATATATATATATATATATATATATATTGCTAGTGTGCAGCAATCCCAGTGAACAGCACCTCTTTGGAAGGTGCCTTAAAGTTTTGCGAATGAAATTGGGTAGACAAAATAGTTTGTCATTGGTTGTGCTAGCATGGAGTCTTAAGTCATCGTGGTTGAGGTTGTGAGTGAACTGGCCTTTTTACAGTTTTTGTGATCACGACTGTTGATAGGTCCCTCAGCATAGCTGCAGTATATGGGTGTTGAACAAGCACAAATTTGCCAGAGCAGGTTTCTGCAACAGTGATTAGCTAGCCACTCTAACAGACAGATATACACACATACGAATAGCTATATATATATATATATATATATATATATAGTGAGAGACTATTTCTTGTTATGCATGACACGTATATTTTGATTAAGGATGTATTTTTTAATCGTGTTCACTCCATTCAAGGCATTAAAGCCACTAAGACAGAAAGGGTTACTGAGCGCGGAAGAATTAGAAACAAAAACATTACTGAGCGGGAAGATTGACATGCATTTAAAATTTTGCAGATTAACGTTTCCTGAAAAGCATTGAGCCAGAAGGAAGTTCCACAAGTGCCAGCAGGAGCCCCAGACAATATATGGCAGTAATATTTTAAGCATAGACGAATGGTAAACTTATAGATATGTAAAAGAGATTCTGGCGAGAAAAATTGTCTCGCACGACACAGTGAACCAATTTTCTTAACAGCTGACCTAGCAATGAATTCAATATAGTCTTTTCACTTTTAAAAGTAAAAAAATAACTAATAATATTCAACTGACGGTTTATCCATAGCTATAGATCATCTTCATTTAAATATTATTATAATTTTTTCATCATAATTTAATCGTTTATATGAGTTGAGTTGGGTTGGTGGATTTTACAGCATATCAACATTGGTAGTTTATACTGGAATCTAAACATTTGCTTAGTAAGTTAATTATTAAATAAAGTAACAGTAATGATAATATTAGCCGTTTCCTTATAAGGAAACATTTGACATTCATTGACCAAGTCAGTACTGTTTCGGATGAAATTTATACAGTCTGTTTTCTTTAAAATAAATTTCAATAAAATAAGTTTCTCAAGTAGATGTTATGGCTCTTTCCAGTATTGATGGGGCGTTTCTTTCCTAACCTTTTATTGTAAGTGGTGTTGAATTTTAATATCTTGAATATATCGTTATTTTCTATTTGAGTTAAATGTGATATCCATTTTATATGTTGCTCCTTTTGGTAGACCTTAAGTGATATGGTTTCTGTTACTTGGTACAGTACTTTCTTTGTGATTGTATATCGCCAATTCACAATCTTTAAAGAAGAGTGGTCGTTGCTAAGACCATCAGGCTTCACTCGCTCAAAAACATTTTTGTTAACCATTGATCTTAGAAAGCGATTGCATAGAGCTGACATTTTAAGTATTTCTGAACGAGTTTGACGCCACGCACGGAATCCATGTGAAAGTCTTGATCTGACTCAAGTTTTTAGGTTGATGTTTTGATTTTTGCAGCAATTCGCGGTGTTGGAAAACCCCCCAGGCGTAGCCTATTCTATGTTCAATTTCCTTTTAATTTTATTATAACTGATCCGTACACCGACGTATCTGAAGTGTTTAGTATTTACTAATCCCCATCCTGAATTTTTATGATGGATTCAGGGTAGGTACCATCTCTGCTTTCATTCCAATTTCAGATCATAATGTCTGTTTTCGAAAGGTTTGTCTTGAGTCTCATTTCTTGGAACAATTGTAAGAGGATGTTTGTAAGCTGATTTTAAAACCATTCTTGGAGAAAATGAATCCAAGACATACACATATTATTCCGTTCAATTTTCCATTTCTATGTAAATATGTTAATTTGTGTATAAAATAGGATACTGAATCCAAACAAAGTTTGAAGAATATGACAAAAGAAAAGCTGTTTCATTGATACTAGATTACGCGTTTCTCCTTACTAGGCTTCAACAGATCAAACACGAAAGACATATGTATGTGTATTTATATGGAGGCTTAAATAATAAATACTATTTTTCAGCTAAATTGTGTAACTTTTGCAAAAAAAAATCCCATTATTTATTCTGTCTTTTCTTTACAATTTTCTTGTTCTTGCTGAAATTTATTTATACATTCTCCCAGCTTTTTTTTAATGAATTTAAGGTAAAACCTTATCCAATTTTTCAGAATCGTTAGTACATTTTACGCTAAGCTGGCGTTTCTCGTAATGAAAGAAAAGAATGAAATTGTGCGACTTTTGTAAAAAATCTGTTAATATTTATTCTGTATCTTTTTGGTACAATTTCTTGTTATTGCCGAAATGTATTCTAACATTCTCCCAGCTTTTCTGCATTGACTTTATGGTAAATCCTCCTCTTATTTTCCGAATGGTTTGAAAGTAAAAGATTCATATAGCCTTTTCTTAAATGAATTTATATAAATATCTTAATTTTCAAAAAAATTCTCTCACCGTAGCGTAAATCTTGTAAGAGATTTTGGTTGTTTATAACAATCGCATTATCATATTAAAGAAACGACAAAATTGGATTTATATAGTTTATTTAAATGCAGAAGTATTTGAATATTTTTTAAGCTTACATATATAATTTTTTTTTGTTAGCTGTGAATAAATGTAAGTAATAATAGAATGCGAACGTCTGTTACAAATATATTAACATGTTTACAAGCACATATCTAACATGTACTAACATGTACCCACATGTTTACAAGTATATATCGGCTTGTCGGTCAAGTGCATATAATTTAGGCTCGTCTAGATTTCAATACTGCGGGATTTACTTTGCTTGTCAGAGAAAGTAAAACTACCTCACACCCCATGTACAGATTGAAATTATTTAGTACATGGCTAGTGTAAAAGTTCGTCTACGTATCTAACGTTGCTGAAAGAAATTGATACGCCTAAGCCATTAGCGACCATTTTTCTTACGGTTCTGAAGAAGCTAGAATAATGAATTGGTTGAAACGTCCTGGCAACAACGTCAGAAACGTAAGAGTTCAATGGTCTAGACAAAAGTTTGATTTTTTTTCTGTTAATTCACCTCAAGATAAAAAAAATATCTATCTATAAAAGGCAGGATGTGTGTGTGTGTGTGTGTGTGTGTGTGTGTGTGTGTGTGTAACGAATGCACGGCCGCAATTTCCGACGGATTTTCACCAAAATTTACATGCACATGCTCCTAGTTAGCGGGAAGGACAGGACCGACTTTGCATTTCCCAACTCCCATCGATAGTGGAAATAATCGATTTTTTCATGCTTCTACGGCAGTTTTCATGTAGTTTGCAGCCATTTTCTACTGGCCAGAGTGAGAGCCTATAGCTGGCTGCCACGAATGGGCAGGAAGATTATATTGGCCAGCGTGAGAGCCAACAGCTGACTGACCCAAATGTTAACTAGCATGCTAGAATTCAAAAAAATCGATAGCTGCATTCGTCACAAGTGGGAAAAATTTAAATCTGCATGGCACTTTACTCCAATTGGCTCATTCGCTTGCTTAAACTCAACGTTGATTCTGATTCCGCAGAACTGGGTTGGATGTGAAAAAGTATTTGTTGTTAACATTCTTTTTTCATTCGGTTTTTCCAGTTACGAGTCCTTTTTAAAGCTGATCGTTTTGTGTTCATTTTGTTTAGTTCTTTTTCGTAACAGATTTAATGTTTAGTATAGAGCTTAGAAAAAATTCTCAGTGTGAGATAGGCAAGAAGTAAGGCATGTAGCAACATCAGCACGGCAAAGGGCACTCCTTTAAAGGCAAGGAAGGGCAAAAATATTTTAAATCAAGTGATAGCGATTGCTCTATGTGTCGTACGATTTTTGAATCAAGCACGGGCAACGCAGGGCCATGCTGCTAGTATTTACTAAAATTCACACCAAATTCTCCCAGAGCGAGGCCCTTCTATTGCACTCCGGTTGGGTCGACTTTTGCGATCGCCGCAAATGTGGGCGACTCTGGTGCGCTATTTCCAAGTGTGGGGTCTCCGTACGCACTCACCTCGATAAACAAGCCAAAAACAGATTTTTTTTTTTAATTAGAAAAAACTCTTTGTACCTCGAATACTAAATGTGAATAACTCCTGATTTTTTTTTTTTTTTTTTTTTTTTTGGTAATTTTTCATACTGAGTGTTGGAGTCGTTGCGAGGCAAGCTAAACAAATTTTGATTTAAAATTTATAATTTCTTGGGGTGAATTCATATTTGCGATAAATAACTTTACATTATTTGGAGGTAATTAACAGAAAAGATTCCAAAATTTCGTTCGAATGATCGGTGCAAATTCCCTATCCTTATTACAAATATTAAAGGCAAATGCGCTCTAAAAACCGTAACTTTAACCCCCTCCCCCGGGTGATTAAAATTAATATATGGCCAAGCTCTAGACTACCGTCTCCCGCCCAAACATTACCTCTCACGTGAGAGGGAGCTAAACTCCCTACCTGGCGTCTATGGCATCCCCCAAAAAGGGGAAGTGCCGAGCAAGTTTGAATAATGTTTGTCCCTAGTCCATGTACGCGTGGTCTCCAACTATAAACTCAGCTTTGTGCAGGTGGTGTAATGTTTAGCAGCCCGGGACGCGAAATCAGCGAGCAGAGTTCAAATTCCGGTTGCATTCACTTTCCTACAAATATCCCTGGGAAATGTATGCATCCATCTCTTCTCTCCAAACTATTGGTCAAATAGCTGAGCAAACTAATCACGATTGGGAACCAATATAAGAGAAGGAAAACTCTGAATTCAAAACCGTAAAAAATGCCATTATTTATTGTGTCGTTTCTTTACAATTTTCTTGTCCTTGCTGAAATTTATTTATACATTCTCCTAGCTTTTCTGAAATTAATTGAAGGTAAAACCTTATCCAATTTTTCAGAATCGTTGGTACTTTTTCCGCTAAGCTGGCGTTTCTCGAAATGAAAGAAAAAAAAAAATGAAATTATGCGACTTTTGTAAAAAAGCTGTTAATATTTGTATCTTTTGGATACAATTTTCAGAATGGTTTGAAAGTAAAAAAAAAATCATATAGCCTTTTCTTAAATGAATTTAAATGAATATCTTAATTTTCAAAAAATTCTCGTCGTAGCGTAAATCTTGTAAAAGATTTTGGTTGTCTATAACAATCGCATTATCATCTTAAAGAAACGACATGTATGTGGCTCTGGTGGAACCATATACTTAAACTGTAACTAAAGTCTGCCTAGTATAGCTGCAGCGTAAACCATAGGTTGGATTTATAGACGTTGAAATGAGGATAACAGTCCGAATAATGTAAATAATGCAAGTAATCATAATACCTCATCTCAGAGATATAGACAGATATAATTCTATTTACAAAACTATTGTTAGTAAGGTGAATACCCACAATCTAATTGTGGTAAAGAAAACAGTTAACTGGCTCTGTATGTCTTCATTGCCAGGCTGAAAAACATTTTCCTGATTTATAATAAGGCCATGAGAATACATACAGACGATAATCTCTTGCATATTTATATTTATTGTAAATAAATACAATTATGACACAAGGCCGAAAAGGGGGAATAGGTTGAGACTGGTCTTCACTGACTAGCTAACCCGACTCACGATCCATTCACTCATTACAATTTGCGCATTCACCATAAAACACAACCGACACCAGTCAATCCTCCATACACAATAATGCTGCATCGCCTCAGAGCGGACCTACACAACGCGCCCCGTGATATAAAAATTTAATAAATAATTCATACATAAAAATCTAATGATTGACAATGAGAAGGGAGCGGAATGAACCCCAAAACAAACTAAATTTCAAAACAAATCAAAATAAATATAACTGATGTTAGTAGGACCCGTCCAACCCTCAAAAAAGGAAAGGCCACTGTATTCTGCCCATTGGACAAAATCAAGAGGCTCTCTCGTTAAGGGAGAGGGAAAGGAGAAAATATATACAGACATGGGAAATATATAAAGCTGACCCAGTCGAGATGAAAAGGAGACCAAAACGAACTGGGGAGGTTGGGAATATCAACTTGGATCATAACCAAAGATGCAGCCGGGAGCAGGCCAGGAACAGCATTTACTCACATTAACCAGGTACACAAAGCTTGCCTAGCCTAACCAAGGGAGGTTCCACAGGAAAACACCCCGATGTGATACAGGTTGACCTAAAAGAGAAAATTAAGGCTAGCCCCGCTCAAAATGAACCAAGCTCGCCTCAGTCACCCACCTTTTGCTAAAGTCTGTCGAATGCAAGCGTTTTCTATCAGTTCTTATTTTCATCTTGAGCTAATGCTCAAAGAATCGGATCAGATCCTGCTGAGAATAACGGTTGCCTCGCAAGACTTCTTCCTGTCGCGTCATAAATCTCTTGCATATTCAGGCCAGCCATTTGAAATTATGTGATAGATTATTTACGCCGTTAAAAATATGCGATTACCGAATTTAGTTATTAATTAAAGAATGGATATTTGATTATAAATAATGCATAATTTTGTTATATAAATTTGAATTAGTTGAACAAAAAATTAACTTACTATTTGATACAAGCGCTTGATATCAAGATCACTGCTTGAATATTTGGGAAACTGTCAGAAAACGTCAACAGCATTTCGTCATCTACCATTTTGTTTTAACTTCTGCGTTTCAGTGTCTGAACTTGTCAGTTGAAAGCCGAATTTCACGCGTTTTATTTGATAGAAGACTTCAAAGATATTTTAGAGCTTTAAAAAACAACTTAGGACCTTTGAAAGGATTTCATTCAATTTCTTTATATATTTATAAACTCTGGTGTTCTTTTTTTCAACTAATATTTTCAGTCATTATTTTTTTAGTTGAATATTCAGGAAGCGCGTTTTATTTGAGTCGTTTTTCTTCTCGTATTTGTTATTGTGTCTATGTGTGTGTGTGTGTTTGTGTGAATGATTAATTTTACTGCTTTGTCCCGCATATTTTCGGCGAGTTAACTGATAGTTCTGCCAGAATTACGAGTCTATGAGGGTGGGGGTGATATCTCAAATACTAACACCCCATTTTTCTTTTATCCGTTTGTTTGTTTTTGTAAATACGTTATTTCGTTGTAAATAATCACAGCGGATAAATTTAAGTGTTATCAACCCCCCTCCCACAAAAATGTGTACATATGGGACTAGTTAGGATTTCGTGGGTAAATTGCGGTATTGTGGTGTCTGTAGTACAACTGAAAAGTGTAAATGTGAAGTTTTAGAGATACGAAAAAATATTCGTGCGAATGGGTTAGTGATTTTGACTGGCTAGGTTAAAAAATAGGATACTGAAAACGAGCCTTCCTCATCAACTTGTGTCGTTTATGTTATCCAAAAATATTGATTCTACTGACAAATGTTAAGAATACCATGGAGAGAACGTACGTAACATGATGTTGTAGTGTTAATGACTTATGAGAAGTAGTATGCACTCAACTGCCTCATGGGTAATAGCTGTAGCTATTTATAGCCTTTGTGACTTCATATGTAAATGAGTCACCTTAGATGTGTTAAGAAAAATAGGAGTGATAAAGAAATTTACAATCAGAAAGAGACAGCGGAAATTTCTGCGACACATAATGAGGAAAGAGGACTTGGAGAGTTTAATACTCACAAGACATAATGAAGTCAAGAGAAGCAAAGGGAAATAGCGTAACCTGCTTAACGAGTTTGTTTTGGGGTGGATGACAAAAACAAGGGCAGAAAGGAATGGTAAAAAAAATTACTTAAAGCAACAAAGGGCAGGAAGTCGTGAAGAGCCATAATCACATACGTCCTGAAAAGACTTAGCACATAACAGAATCACATTCTGCGTTTTCGAAGACATTTTGGAAATTTCTCCATATCCACAAGCGTCTTGGGTGACCTTGAAACCAGATGTTGGTTTAATAACCAACATCTGGTTTCAAGGTCACCCAAGATTTGGTTTTAGCTTTGAAAAACTGGGTCCAGTTTCATTCGTGCGCGTTAAGGGATCTTAGTCTACACTTGATACTGACTTCCCCCTCCCCTTCCTTTCCCTGTCCCTATCCTTTCCCCCTCCCCTTCCTTCCCCCCTCCCTCTCCTCCAACTTTTTTTTTTTTTCTAAATCACTATTTTGTCTTTCACGGACCAAATTTCATCTACTGCCGTAAGAGATATTTTCTCCCTTTCTTGATATTTTGGTATTTTATTTATTTAAAAGCTCATATAGCGATTAACTAATTAAGGCTTTAGATATTTCTCGAGGCCGAAAGTGTGGAGCAGACAGTGAGGATCGAACTCACTATTCAATCGTAATTAATCTAGTGAGAAGAGCATTCTAACCACACTGAATTGCCCCTTTCAAAAAAGTTCATTTATATCAGTAAGGTTTGACATTTTTGTGCACTACAGCTAGCTTTACAAGCTGCGACCTCTTCCAGCTAGACAGTCGAACTCTCTGCCCGAAGGCAGAGAGGAACCCGGACGAGGCTCCGCCGAAGGGCAGAGTCTCGTTCGGGGAGGTAGACTGCCCCTGAATCCGTTTATGCGGGTTCAAAAAGGGAATATTTTTGGCCGAGCCTACGGGCTCGGAGAACCCACGTTAAACCGGCCTTGTGCTATATGCAACCCTCGTGGGGGGGTAGTTAAATATACTACAGCTAGTTTTTAATAACAAAATTTCTGTTTGCGGATTGTGTTCAAGAAGTTTAAGTACTCTCTCTCTCTTAATCCGTATATACGACAAAGCACTCAACTTCTTGAGAGTCTATTTTGAAAAATAAGATTTTAATCTCACTTCAAATAGGAACAACTAATACTGATTTCAGAGATCTTGTAAAAGTTGTTCATTATTTACTTTTTAAGGAAAATTCATGTTGCATGTTAAAAGTTCACAGAAGTTAGAAAATTTTAATTCTTTATTTTTTGTCGTTATTTTTACTCAAACAATATAAATAATTTGTTTTTCTTTTTACCCTATAAGAGGCATCGGATTATAAATGTACGCATATAAGAAAGCAGTGGGGGGCACTTCGACGTAGTGTAATGGTTAGTAAACTTGTCTCACCATATCAGTTACTACAGAGTAATGAGTTCGATCCTCACTAGATGCTCTACATTTTCGGCCTTGTGCCACACCTATTTTTCATTTAGTCACTATAAGAAAGCTAGGTTTGGGGGGGCACTTCGACGTCGTTTAATAGTTAGTAAGATTGTTGCGCTCGATCACTTATGACTGGGTAGTGAGTTCGATCCTCACTAAGTACTCTATACCTGTGATCTTCTGCCATGTCTAAGTTGGGCTTAGCAAATTTTAATGGCTAGCATACGTTTCGCTCCAGACCAATTACGACTGAGGAGTAATTTCGATCTCCACTGGATGCTCTATACTTTCGGCCTTATACAACATCTAAGCTACGCCATAAAGTAATAGTAAGAGAGATAATCTAATTCATCATTACTACTGTGACGTGGATTCGATTTTGGTTTGTTTTGCTTTACGACAAACCAATCTCAATGGGTTATTTAATGCTGACATTTTTACTGCTGCTATTTTTTTTTTCCAAAAATGTATTGGTGATAATATTTTTTTCGAAATATCTACTGCTGATAATATTTTTCTTTTTCACAAATATACAGCTGGTAAATCATTTTTCCCAAAAAGTATTCTTGGTATTAAAACCTATGTTTATACTTTCATAGTGTTTTGACGCCTTTTTTTTTGTGGGGGGGTAACTATTTGCCTATAGCTGGGACCCTGACAGGTGCTACCACCCAGGGTCAGGGTGAACCTGGGAACACCAGCAATTAAGAGATGATTCTATGCTCCTCAAACAAAACCTTCTGATCAAAGTCCTTGATGTCAGATGTAGCTTATCGTCTTACTCAGAACGTGGATTCGATTTTCAGTGGATGCACCATATTTAAGGCCTTGCGCCAAAACTAAACTTCACTTATTAAATTACTATAACAATGTTGATAGTAACTTTAAATCATGGTTTATAAATTATTAAAAGTATAATTGACTATGTCTTTGTTTAGTCTCGCGACTGATCCATTTTATATTTTGACTGTTTGCTGGCCAGAGGCGGATTAAGCGAACACCGGTTCTGTAGCATATGTTAATAAAGACACCCTCAATTAAGAAAAATACTTATTAATATAGGTATTTTCAAAGATTCGCTAAAAAATACCCCAAACTTAATTAAAAAAGTTTCATTGTTAAAAATCTTTGTTGTTATTAAGAAGAAAGGGTAAAGGATTCTTTTAGTTCCTTTATAGAACGTTCGAGATTTTTAGTTAAAAATTTTGTTTTTCTTGCGTCAGCAATGGACCGTAAATTAAGAAAATTTAGAGGTTGTTTTGTTTTTTTTTTTTTTTTTTTTTTTGGTGAAAAACGCACTTATTTGGAAATTTTGGCACAAATCAAATAATTGTCGGATTTTAATTATTATTATCAATGAAATTACTTTTGAAATGTGACATTTTCAGAAAATCTTGGTAAAAACTTTTTTTTTTTGTTTTACATCTGTTCCCCAACAACTTATTTAATTTTATGAAATTTCGAGAAATTCTTTTTTTTACCGCTTAATGCTAATATTAGTTATACTAAGAACTCTTAGGAGAATTTAAATCAATTTTTTTTTTGTAAAACAAATTGATATCATCCGATCACAACAAATATCGAATAATTGTACGATATTTGGGGCAACTGCAGATCCGTGCGGTGCTCAGTGAAAAAGAAAATCTGTGAATAACTATCTTCTATGTACCATGTCCCTCCAGGACGTGGTTGATCATGGCTCTCCACAATTACCTGTCTTTTTTAGCACTTAATATTTTTTTTCCCTTTTCGTTTTTTGTAATTTTAATTTTTTTAACTCAGTCCAACCCATCGACAAATTGTAGGTTCCTAAGATTTAATTTCCAGTCCAAATATACTCCTGCAATTCGATAGATACGGTTTTTATTTTAAATTTTTCTTGTATTTTTCGGTAATATTAATGAAATAAAAATGGTTTCGTATGTAGGCATTAGATTGCAAGAACGTAAATGCAAATTGGATTAGCATAAACGTTATTAAAACAAAAACGAGGAAATATGTGCAAATTATCCATTCATTCAAGAGCATCTAGTTGTTATAAAATAAAATAAGACATATCTCGGCTGATTTACAGGCGAATAAACTAACATACTCAAGAACGAGAGCCGGGTGTGAACGGGACAAGGCCCCGTCACAAAATGAACATTATCTTCGTTTACGCATGTTCCCGACGCACGAGTTCCGGTCGAAAAATAAAATAATATTTTAAAGTGTTTCTATTTTTCGACCAATAAAAATGCTTCCCTCTTAATTATACTCGCGTCGTTTTACGAGCCTGTCAAGCCCCCCCCAAAAAAAACGCCATAAAAGGTGTCACACGGAAGTACAACGGCAGTCAACAAGAGGCCAGAGAAGAGACCTGTCACGGTCAGCAGGGGGAGTGCCAGCGCCAACCATTGTGGACTACTATGAGAGATCAACCCAGATTCGAAACCGGCTTATGAACTTTACCACAAGGTAGCTGTCCCAAACTCACACGTTCCTGTTGAAATAAATCACGTAAATCTATTTCTGCTGTTGTCGTATTTCTTCCTTGCAACCATACGCTTGTCTATAACATAGTCTTAGAAATTCAAACGCAGTTGCGTTAAAATACAGCCGCTCCTCGCTTATCGACCGTTTAAATTCCCCGAACTTATGACCAGCTATAAAATCTCAAAAAACAAAAGTTTAAAAATAAAATCCAACCAGTCGGTTTTGTTCGAACAATTTGAACGTGGGGAAAATGGCAGCGCGTAGTCACGGGGTGATTTATTCACAGTCTAACACTTTTGATCTCTAGTTCTGCTTTGTACTTTTATTTTATTTCTTGTGCACTCATAATCTACAAGATGCCGACAAAATGTACCGAATGTAGAATTGGTTATCGAATTTGTTTCTTATCATTTGTGTTCGGTACACTACTGTACAAACATTTAGAAATGTTGAAATACCGGTCAGCTACATCTCGTTTAGCGAACAGATCGTTGAAACGGGCCCAGGTTGCTAAGTGAGGAGTGGCTGTATTTAGAAAGTTGTTAATATAAATACAGAAGAAAAGAATCACCTTGAATCCCACACCCACTTCCTCTCTCTAGTATATTTTGAACAACAAAATTGTTTTTGTTTTATCACAATGCTCAGTACATTTTACATTCCACGATGATTAAGCAAACAGTATAGAATGTAAAGGAGCAGCCTCTAAAGAAATTTGAACTTCTCTCGTCAATGGCACAAAGTACAGAAAAAGAAATTGATAAGTTTTATTGTACACTGGATAAAGTCAAGACTCCGTGCAAATCACAGGAAATTAACATAAGATCGAAATGTGAAACTAGAAAAGGAACTGAACAGTGAAGTCGGAGATAAGTATAGAATAAAATCCCTTAACGAGCGGGAATAAATATGGGCCCAATTTTTCACAGCTAAAGACCAAATAATAAACTAAACAACGCCTGGTTTCAAGGTCACCCAAGACGCTTGTGGATATGGAGAAGACCAGGCGTGGGACACGAAAATGCTTTTCTTTTTGTAATTTGAGGGAATTGCTATGACGTCTTAGGAAATATAGTGCAATGGTTTACCCTTGCTCTTCACGATTTTTAATACAGAGAATTCCCGGTTGCTATCAAAGGCTAGAGACTTCGGTTTGTTCGTTTTTAACCCCTAACTGGGGATTGCTTCAATAGGTTTATTAAGATTATAAACATATAGACACACTTGTGCACATTAGTTCGAGAAATCTGAATAAAAGGTAAAGCGAATGTTGTACGGACTTTTGCCGCTAACCTTGTGAGCAGTACCATTATGCAAGCCCGAAGAGTCTAACTCTAAAGGTTATTTACCTCACCACCCCGTGAGGCAGGATGTGACACAAGACCTTTTTTTAATGTGCGGTAAAAGGCTAACTCTAAAGATACAATGGAACCACAGCGTTAGGTTAAGTATTGGTCACGTGTCCCAACTTTTTTGGTCCAAACTCAATACATGTTAGGACCAGTTATTGCAATTTAGAACCGGTTTGAGTTGCATGAATGCAATAAATAGACATTGCCGAAAATAAACAGAAAAATGCACAAAAACCTTTATTCATTTATTATTTTTATTCGTCGATTACATATATAAATGCGTGAAGGAGAAATTTTCTTACTTATCATAGCGTCATATAATAAAGAACACTTTATGCTTCCGATTTCAATTTTGAAGAGCGCGTCATAGACTTTTCATTTTTAGGTAAATAAGATTTTAATATCTCTTTGATCCACAAACACAAATCTTTTTCATTCACTGTGTTTTGTTCTATTTCTCGTTTCTTGTTCGCCCAAAGCTGGTTTTATCCTGAGAAATCACGCAAAATAGTTTACACGAATAAAATTAGGTTATAATAATAAAAAACAGACTGCGACATGTAGGTGCGAAAATGCATAGATATATAGATATTCATACATGAAGCCTGTCGATTCGTTAGGACATTGCTGACAAGTTAAATCTATGATTTTTCTTCTATATGCCGTGTCCCTTCAGGACGTTGACGATCATGGTTCGCCACAATTTTCTGGCCTTTCAGCTCTTAACAAATTTTGTCTTTCTGTTATCAGTCCTAAATCTTATTCTGCTATGTAGTTTATGCGTTTTCTTATGTCTCTCCTGACTTCAGTCACCTCTTAATTGTTGGTGATCCCAGGTCCACCCCGACCCGAGGTGGTAGCACCTTTTAGGGTCCCAGTTGTGGGCAAATAGTTAACCCCCAAACTGAGGTCAAAACATTATGAAAGGGTAAAAATAGGGTTTAATACCAGAAATACTTTGTACCAGCAATAAAGTTTTGAAGAAAAAAATTATTACCAGTAATACATTATTACCAGCGATGCATTTTTGAAAAAGAAATATTATTAGCTATACATTTTGAAGAAGAAATATTACCAGAAATAGATTTTTGAGGGAAAAAATATTACCAGCAATACATTTTTAAAAAAAATATATTACCAGCTGTACATTTAAAATAAAAGAAAATAAAAAAACAAATATTACCAGCTATACATTTTGGGAAAAAAATTACCAGCTATACATTTTTGGAGAAAAAAAAATTACCAGCTATACATTTTGAAGAAAATATATTATCAGAAATAGATTTTTTAAAGGAAAAAATTTTAGCAGCAATAAAAAATTTGTCGGCATTAAATAACCCATTGAAGTTGATATGCCATAAAACAAGCCAAACCACACAGAACTGACTACAATCTGTCCTGTGAGTATCAGATTTTCCAAACGGTTTTGAATCCAGCGTTGTCGTTCTAAACTGGTAGCGATCCACAGCTAGAGAGCCCAGTCTGCCCTGCTATTTAATACATAGCAGGAGGAGAAGAGATGGATTCATACCTTTCCCAAGGGTGTTTGCGCGTAAGTGAACGGTTGACAAATTGTTTTTGCTACTATTGCATAGTAAGGTCACACGTACGGACCCTTATTCAGTCCGCCATATTTTTGGCCTTGTGCGAAACTAGACTAAGCAAATAATCTTACTTATTATAAAACGCAGATTGTGTGTGTGTGTGTGTGTGTGTGTGTGTGTGTGTGTGTGTGTGTGTGTACGTTTATATATTGGATCGGATTTCCTACATTTTTCAACCGATTTCAACAAAACTTCACAGGACTGCGTAAAATTACCTTGCGGTGGTTCTGACAACACCAAAAATGGGAAAAACACAATTGTTTTTGCACGAAATCAATTTGAAAACACGATTCTGTCGCCAGAATGAAAGGGGGACAACTCATATCGAGTTATACTTATAAAAACCAGGTTGTGTGTGTGTGTGTGTGTGTGTGTGTGTGTGTGTGTGTGTGTGTGTGTGTGTGTGTGTGTTCGTTTATTATGTGATCGGATTTCCTACATTTTTCAACCGATTTCAACAAAACTTCACTTTTTTTGGCAGGTAGTGTTTCTTATTGTCTTGCACACTTTTTTCTTTATTTTTACATTCAGAATGCTTTAAAAATTCCATTTACAAGACAATAGTTTATAATAAAATTGTATTCTATCAGTAGACTCATCATAACGATTGAAAACAATGTTTTTGTGTGAGTTTGGGTTTGACCAATTCTATTTAATCGGTAGACTCCTAACGATTGAAAACATTGTTTTTGTTTGAGTTTGACCAATTCGTAAAAAAAAAAAAAATAAGACATGCGTGTCCGTCAACCTTAAACAATAATCTTTGTCAGTTTTATTTTTCAGTCTTTATGATGGTCGATACTTGATCTATCTCTTACTGTTACATCCCCGGGCAACGCCGGGCTCTACTGCTAGTTGTAAATAAGTGCTTCTTTTATGTTATATTTTTCTATAAGAATTGCTATTTTATTTTCTTGTGACATGTCCTTATTACTCTTTTTTTTTTCTTTCGCCGTTGCATACTAATCTAAGTCATAAGTAAGTTTCGTTAGGAGAATCCAATTGAACGATAAATGTATCATCCTAAAAACCGTTTCTTAAATATATCAAAACGGGTTTCGAATAATTGGTTATATGTAACAATGCTTAACGCAAAAGGCAGTTTATTGACAAGGGTAAATCTCCACAAACGACCACAAAACTGAACACCATGGAAGAAAATAAAGTTTTGTAGGGGTGTTATCGGAGCGTTATTCATTTAGAATTCTTAAAACGCGATGAAACACTAAATGCACATTTATACGTTCAGGAGCTGCAACATGTCAATAAAAGTTTCGTCGAAAAGCGCTCCGCGCTCGCCAACAGGAAAATGTTGTTCTCTTCCAATAACGACGTAAGGCTGAATACGGCAAGAATAACTCAGGAAAAAAATTGGGAACTCGGCTGGTCTGTTCTACACACCCCCATATTCCCCTAACCTTGCACCAATCGATTATTACCGTTTTCCGATCGCTGCAAACCAATTTGTTTGGGGAAATGTTTTTTGGGGGGTTTTTTATGCAAAATATATTCAAGAGTTCGTCGAAAACTTTTTCACATCAAAACCTGTGATATTTTACTCAAAAGTTGTTTTTTTAACAGTAAGATTCACTCTTTACAAGGCCCGGGAACCACTCGTGGTAGAGAGTTACGTTAAGGGGTTGTTTATATGGATAGGAGGAGAAGATAAAGCTTAACTCTAGACTTGAACAGGTTAAGATTGTAGTGATCGGGGAAAGATTCTCTTAGGAGTCCTGTTATACAAGGCAATCGTTTGCGGGAAGAAGTGGAACTCATTTCTCGCCAATGGAATACACAGGGAATGTGGGTGGTTTGCTTCTATGTAAGCGGTATGGCGGGTCCTAGTCGTGAAGGTTAGACCTGGCAGTACCAAGGAATGGAGTTCGTCCGAGAACTTTCCATGGTTGTAGCGACAGAGCAGTGAGAGACTCACCACTTCGCGCCCGGGAAAGAGAAGTTGGAAGAGGGAAAATAATTCCTCTCTAACAAAAACTCAGAGAAGCTTTTGAACAAGACTGGAAAGTGAGGACTGGATATTGAACAACTACCGTAATTCCCCATGTATAATACGCCTTCATCCATAATACGCACACCAAAATCTTTGCTGAAAGTGTGGGAAAATGCTTCTACTTACGCATAATACGCACCGCTTGTTTGGTAATCAAACCCTATAAATTGTATTTCCCCAATTTGATTACAACCAGTGTTTCCTACTCTTATTAAAAATGGTTTAAACATAGAATAATGTTATTCTAATTTAGTTTTATGATAATTCTTATTTTATTTTACATCTGTAAGTATTGTTAGGTACATATGATTGCATCTGACATCCTTATGGGGTGGCAATCGCCGAATGTTAGTGTCAAATTGCCGTATGTTTGTGGTGAGTAGTCATTTCGCAAATGTAATCGACCTATGAAACGGCAATTTTTTAAAGATTTTTTGTAGATGTGCATAATATGCAACCCTAATTTTGCTTATTGTTTTTAAGAAAAAATGCGTATTATACATAAGGAATTACGGTACTTGATATATGGCTACAAGCCATTGCAAATCACAGTGAAAATATAATTGAATAAAAGGCAATTGGACGTTAGTTTTTAAGGAATAAATTTGATAAACAAAAACACATTTATCACAAACAAATACCTCATCTTTTTTTTCTTTTTTTCTTTCTTTCACGGAACACATGCCGTCGCGAGAAAATCGTGACGTAAGCACATCTTTGGCCATTCTAAATACTTGTTATTTAGTTAACAACTGACGTGAAGAGATACAAACGTTAAAGTGTGCTTACAATAATCCTTTCAACTGTAATACACTAACACGCATATACGTATTATCTAGGATAATCTGGATTAGCGTAACTATTTTCGGGGTGAGAGAGGAAAGGTGAGAGAGTACCCTGTCTAGTGTAAATATATCACTCACTGTCCATTGGTGTCCTCGCCGATCTGTTCCCAGCGTTGATGAGTGGGAGTGTTATGGAGATTACTGTTTAACCGACTCCATCGAAACAAATGAACTCGCGTAAGTTCCATGTTTAAAAACATTTCTACATTAGAAAGTTGATTTCTCTAGTTGACCAAACTTGGTTCGTCCCTCGTTTCGCTTCCCTTTTTCTTTCTATCTCTCTTTCACTCGTTATTTCTGTCTTTCTTATTATTTCTCTCGCTTTCTATTCGTCTTTTGTCTCTTTCTCAGTTTCTCTTCTCTTTAGCTTTCTTTTCTATTTTTATCTCTCTTTCTCCATTTCTTTCTCTTTTTTTATATCTCTTTTTCTTTCCTTTTGTTTCTATTTCTTTTTCAATTCTTATATCTTTCTCGTTATATCCCCTTCTAAACATCACTTTCTCTCTATATAATTCACTTTCTTTCCTTCTTTCTTTCTTCTCTTCTGTTCTTTTGATTTCTCTCTCTCTCTCTCTCTCTCTCTCTCTCTCTGTTTCTTACCCATCGTATATAATCAAGCTATTTACTCACGCTCAGTCCTTGTAACTCATTCTCTTTAACTCCCTTCTTTCTTTCTTTTTCTCTCTTCAACTTTCTCTTCATCTTGCTCTCTTCCTTTTTTTTCTTCTCTTTCTGTCTCGTCATCTATCTCTCGCTTTCTCTCACACATGCATGCATCTCTGGCATAATCACTTACACTTGTCCAAATATATTCTCTATATTTCCTCCAAAGCACAAATTTACTGACCTTCTACCGGCCTATGTCAATTCAAATTCGTTTCTTCAATACAGCTTTTTTTTTCTCCTATATACTGCGTATTTCCCCTCAATAGCCACCGGTGCACTAGTCACTATCTATGATGGTTATTACGGTTAGCTTGATATAAAGCCTGTATATGGTAGATAAACTTTAAGTCTCTGAGTACGTATGGCACATACATACATGATGCTTGTTGAGTTGTTAAACTAGTATGAGCATCGTTAACATGTTTACCATCTACCCGGTGTTGGGAATTCAAGTTTTCCTTTGTCTTTTGACCAAGTCTCTAGAGCTCAATCTATGTTTAACCCATAGCTGGGCCAACAGATGTTAATATGTCAGTAATATCTGTTCTGAAATAAATAAACGGAGCGTCTACACAAATATGAATATCCGCTAAAATACGTTTAATAAATTCTGCCAGATTAATAAATAAAAAATGCATCACTTCTTTAGAAATATATATATATATATATATATATATATATATATATATATATATATATATATATATATATATATATATATATATATATATATATATATATATATATATATATATATATATATATATATAATTAATGAATTTATTTTTTATCCGACATTTTATTGCTTCAAACGTTATTATACAGGGTACTCGTATTTTAAACAGACTCCCCATATTTATTTATTTATTAAACACATTACGTCTATCAGCCTGCGCATTTGAGAAACCTTATAAAGAAATTGTATCTCTCGGAAGGTATTTAACCTGCCTCCTTTTATATATATATATATATATATATATATATATATATATTAGGTTGGCCAGAAAGTCGTGACTCACTTATGAAGTGGAAAAACAACAAATCTTGATCTCTGTCTGTTAGAATTTCCAAGGAGTACTGCATATTGAGCTTGTTCCAAACTGTATTGCCCGCAGCTAGACCGCGTGAACGACAAACTAAAGAATGAGTATCCTGCTTTGGTCAATCGAGGTCGGGTTTTCTTTTAACAAGACGAGGCCACATCTGCCCGGTTGACTAAGGAAAAGTTCAAATAGATGAACGGTGTTAAGATTCTTTCACATCCACCATTTAGTCCCGATGCTGCTCCGAGTAAGTATGACCTGTTCCGCTCAATGGCACACTTCCTCCGCGACCAGCGATTGAACACTTTTTTGATGAAGTGAAGGAAGCTTGTATACATTTTTTTTTATTCACGGCCAGTATCTTGGACAGATTCGGATGCTGGCTGATCGCTTAACAAAAAGATCGTCGTGAATGATGAATTTTATTTGGAAGAATAAATGTTGATGTTGCTCCATAAAAATTTGTTGGCCAATATATATATATATATATATATATATATATATATATATATATATATATATATATATAGTAAAGAGAAAAGACAAACCGCAAAATGATTTTGCTTATAATGTGGATTTATTTATCTTAAATATATATTATACTTTATTTTCCATAATATTACTACACGTGTTTCAGGTCTTGTGACCGTCATCAGGCGAAGGATGGATATTTACACATATTATTTAAAGGAATTAATTTTATTCTTTATGTTGATCCATTGTCTTTTATGTATGGTAGTAATCCAAATTCTCCTTGGACTGATGGAGAAAATGTTCCTCTGTTTAAAGGGTAATAAAACAATTAGGAATGGATTAGACATACTTTTTTAGACTGTTTCACAGCTTATCAATGTGGCTAGACATCCGATTGCTTCAAGCCGGGATAGAAACCTGACTGATTCGGAGATTTCCCCACTCAGTTATCAGCGCAAGGTTGGAAGAAAGGCGAATTTTTACGTACCTACTCTGTGAATAATCACGCCAATGATTGAAAGTGCTCGATTCTGGGAAGTGAACAGCCTTGTAATATATATATATATATATATATATATATATATATTTAAAAATATGATTCCAATTCGCGACATATTTGTATCGAGCACAATTTTTTAAAAATAATGACTAAAATACTAAGGAACTTTGGATCTACCTAACCAGTTCTTTCCTATTTTCTATATATTTTCACACACGCACATTATATATATATATATATATATATATATATATATATATATATTGCTTTTCGGGCATTCAGATTTTTTTCAGAAGAGAGCGCTGGAAACTTTTGTACACGCCTAATAGAAATATGTATGCGTGTTACAGATATTCATATACATAGTTTTTTTTTTTCTACTGCATCACCCCATGTTACTAAACATACGAATCGACATCGTTGTAACTGAAGCAAGTACCGTTTTCAAAGATCCAACAATCTTATTTTTTTATTTATTTTTTTTTTTTTTGCACGCACCCATCTGCGAAATGGCTTTATAAACGAGGTTAATATCTTTCCCTTCGCCCTCTACACCAACGCAATTATATGTTATTGTACATGACACCTCCTTGATTTTATGGAGTGTGATGTTGGCGAGAATACCAGACTCGATACACTTTGAAATTGATGGTGAATTTTCATGAATCCAGTTCTTTCCACTTCCAATTTATTTATAATGTTCTGGGGTTTTTTTTTATCATTGTGAATGTCTTTTTCTTTTATGTTCCGTGTCCCTTCAAGAGCTAGGCGATTATGGTTCTCCACATCCTCCCCCAGTTCCTTGTAGCTCTTAATAAGTTCTGTCTTTTTGTCATTTCTAGCAAACCCTGTTCTATCAATTTGCTCATCAAGTATTTTACGCGCTACTTTCATCTGTCCCTCAGTCTGTCCTGTGAGCATCAAATTTTCCAAGCCCTCTTTTCTCGTTACGTGTCCCAGAAATTTCAACTGCTCTCTTCCTGATGTTAAGTATAAGTCTCCTTTTTGTTTCCAATTTCTCTAAAACCTCGACGTTGCTCACATGTTTGCTCTATGGTATCCTCAGCATCCTTCTGTAGAACTCATCACCCAAAAGGCTGCGCAAACGCTTTTAAACGTGGTCTATCCTGAAAAGTGAAGATTAGGTTGCTCCGACAGCAATATTCCATTTTGGATCTGATCTATACACTTAGCACTACACAAGATTTTTTTTTTTTACTTTAAACTTATTTAGAGCGGTAAATAACGGCCAACTCAGTTTGATCCCGGAACACAAATTTTGAGTTGGATTTTTAGTTATATCAGTGAATACACAAAAATAGAAAGTGGTGTAAACCAAAGATGAGTCTTCACATCGAACGTATTCAACTTTTCCAGTGAGATGATCCTGAGAAAATTAGAATTCTTATCAGGACACATTATTGGTGGCCACAATCTTATTCACATAAGAAGATGGTTGATAGCAGACACAAAAAGGAAACTCCAGAAACTCTTACAGAATTCAATATCAACTATAAGAAGACAGAATTAATGGTTGTCAGTAAAGTAACAGCCAAACGTGTTATTTACAAACTGGAGATACCAAAATAAGGAAAAGAATAAAATTTAAATATCTAGGAAGGGAAAAGGGGATGCGAAATATAACACGAAAATCTAAAAGCTCATTGCAATAACCAAAGCTATCTTCTAAAAGCTAAACAAAGTATTAAGAAACAGGAAAATTTCGTTAGAAACGAAGAAAAGAACACTAAACTGTTATGTAATATCAGTCCTACTTTATAGTAATGATGCTGGACAATCTCATGACAGATGAAAAAGAAATTTGAGGCAACAGAAATGTAGTTCTACAGAATGATGCTGAGAATGCCATGGACCGAATATGTGAGCAACGATGAAGTTTTATGGAAGCGAAAAGGACACTTATACTTAGAATCTGGGAAAAACAGATGAAATTTCTAGGATACAATACAAGGAAAGTGGGCTTGGAGAATTTGACACTCACAGGACTTTTCCAGATTTTGGGAAGTTCTTCTCTGTAGTTCCTGTTTTCCAGGAAACCTTCTGACTCCTCAAATCATAGCCCTGTTTATCTCTTTCTTATTTTTGACAAAGTACTCGAGGCTCTAATAAATGCCAATTTGATTAAGCAACTTATTTTGCACAGCCTCCTTTTCGATACACAGTATGGTTTCCGTTTCACCAGGTCTTCAGCTGATGTGTTAACGACGATCACAAGAAATAAAGATGACTAGTTATCATTATTTACATTCGGACTCGTGTCTTTTTGTTCTTATTATCATTTGTCCGGCTGTTGTGATGTCCGGTCTTCTGCCGATCTGAAGTAAAGTTCCGGAAATTTTGAACTGAACACTTTATTTAATCTATGGTGTTAAACTCTTCCTGCTCCAATGTACATGTCTCATGTGGATTTTATTTAATACTGATCCGTTTTTGTTTGCTTTGATTCCTTTGAGTCTAAGTTTGTAGAACTGTCGAAAGCTTTTTTTTTTTTAAATCTGCGGAATTTTACTCAAAATATATCAATAAGTTGCAAACAAAACATTACAAATAATGCCAAATATATAACCGAAAAAATGTAATTCTGCTTTATTTCTTGAAGAGTAAATGAGATAAACAAAAACGAAAATTATATATGACTAGACCTATTATTATTTAGCTTAGCAATAGGCCACCATCTTCTTCTTTGTTATGCCATGTCTTTTCAGGACGTAAGCGATCATGGCTCTCTCCGCCTCCTTCTATCCCTTGCAGCTCTCAACAAGTTCCTTCCTTCTGCTTCCTCTCCCAGACCACGTTCTGTCATCAACTTGCTTAAGTCACGCGGTGTTTTCTCTTGTCTCTCTTTTCCTCTATTCAACCCGTGCGTATCAGATTCTCCAGGCACTCCTTCCTCATTATATGTCTCAGAAACTTTAGCTGCCTCTTCCTGATATTAAGTATAAGCCTCCTCCTTGTTTGCATAGACCTCATTGTTGCTCACACGCTCGGTTCATGATATCCTCAGCATCCTTCTGTAGAACCATACCTCTGCCGGCTCGAGTCTCGTCTTCATCTTTCAGGAGACCGTCCACCATTCGCTGCCGTAAAGGAGGACAGATGTTACGTAGCAGCTTAGTACTCTTTTCTTTGTTACCAAAGATGTTAAGTATAAGTTTCTTCTTTGTTTGCATCCTCACCAAAACCTAATCGTTGCTCACACGCTCAATCCATGATATCCTTAGCATTCTTCTGTAGAACCACATCTACGTCACCTCAAGTCTCTTCTTCATCTTTGAGGAGATCGTTCAAAGATGAAGACGATCTCCATAATTGCGTAGAAATTAAGATCGCACTATCCGGACCAGCGAATTGGTCTGTGGCACAAGTTTGCAAATTTTCTCGCTGTTACATTATACACTATTTTGCGCGCAAGGCAACGAGTACTCGGCTTCAGTAAGAATCGAACCTGTGGCAGAAAAAACTTTGAAACTAATGCATTATCCAGCTAACCAAATGATATTGTTACAACGTTTCCCCCACATTACATAGAGGTTTCAAAAACGTTCCTTGTAGACTCGCCACTACTTGCCCGTAGTGTTACAGGTTAACATTAGGAATACGCTGCGCTGTAACGTTAACTTGTAACATTACATTAAGAGAAAATGGATAAATTCCAGGAATATATTAGAAACGCGCATTTGGCAATCTTGGAACTTCGCCCCTACAAAGAAAAAAATTAGTATCAAAAGGACGATTTGTTTTCCTTTGACACCGCTATTATTTTAACTACCTTCACTCCTCATCAATGTTTAATGTCTTAAAAAGCGATGATTCGAATTGTAATATAACCTAAACATATGATGAGAGTGAAGTTATACATTTTCTTTTGAATTTACGACAAAAATATTAAAAACTATTTATTTATTAGATTGTTTATTTACAAGAATAATTTTATAATTACAATTTTATAAAAACTAATCAACGCGATATTTATAATTTATCAATTTATAAAGAAATAAATATAAAACGTTTTTTATTCGTAAATTTATGAACATTTAATAAATTATTAAATTAGTTGAACCAACTATAAGGAAATCTTTATTTACCATTTTATTAAGTTCGAATCGATTGCTAATTAACCGAAGTTTTGCCAATAATCTAATAAATCCATAGCGTAAATAATTAAATCTAATAAACAAATAGTGTTTATTCTTTTTGTAGTCAATTCTCAATAACAAAGAAATACACTTTCATATGTTTAGGCTTTATTAAAATTCTAATCATCATTTTTAAAACAATAAATACTGCCGGGGAGAGAAAGCAGTTAAAATTATAGCGATTTCACGGGGAAAACCATCCTTTTAACACTCCGGGTTTTTTTTAGGCGGGGGGTTGTTGTTGTTGGAAGGAAGGTTCAAATTTGCCGTGAATAACTTAGAGATTGCCAATTTTTTAGCGTCCTGGGTAAGACGATAAACTACGTCCATGAGCAAGGCCTCTGATCAGGAGGTTTTGAGGAGCGTGGAAACACCTCTTAATTACTGGTGTTCCCAGCTGACCCGGGGTGGTAGCACCTGTTAAGGTCCCAGCTATGGGCAAATAGTTAACTATTACCAGCAATAGTTTTTTGAAAAATACAATTTTGAACAAAAAATATTACCAGAAACAGATTTTTGACAAAACAAAATATTACCAGCAATAAAAAAAATTTGTCATCATTAATTAACCCATTGAGGTTGATATGCCGTAAAACAAAATAAACCAAACTAATCTAAACTAAAAAAAAATACATATTCTATTCATACGAATATATCCTAAAAATGTTGTCGGCATTAAATAACCCATTGAGTTTAATATGCCGTAAAATAAAATAAACCAAACCAAACCAAACCAATTTTTTAAAAACGCGAAATGAACTTGTATATCTTCTACGCAGTTTGCTAATTGAAGGCAAAATATTCTGATATCATTTAGCTAATGCGGAATTTTCAGTTACAGCCCTTGGCAACTTTGCCATACCGTTTTGACAACGTTGAGATGAGCGGTCAATTAGGTGTTCAGAAAATAGTTAACTGCAACATTATAGTAACGTCACCACAGCGTCAGATATCTGCGCCCCCCCACATGTCTGCAACGTTGTAAAAACTTAGCGAGGTGATGTTCTCATCTTTGTTATTATCATCATGTTTTGACCGCTGTACCAGCCGACCTTATTCAGATGTCTCTTGATCCGAGGTACTTTAAGGGAATTTCGAAATGAACCCTTTATTTAATCTGTCGGAGAGGGGTAGGTAGTTGTTGTTCTGCTGACCATGTCAAGGACGCTTTCCAGTACTATAAATACTCGGCGATATATTTTCCCGTTGTCTTTTTCTTATTTTTCCGCGTAAATATCAACATGTACATTTCTAGCGGGAGAACGCGTTCTCTTTTCGGGACACACATGAACAACACACACACACACACACGTACGTACGCGCCTTCACTAGTTTAAATGCTTCCTTCCTTCATGTTCATTGTTCATTAACACGCAACAATATTGTATTGTTAATGTAACCCTTTGCTTGTTATACATTATCATTCGCTTGTACACATATATATTGGTCCTGGTTGTTTCCTTACATTTTTCTAGGTGGACTCATACTCTGAGTCTGCCATGTTTGCTGTGGGCATTTCTGGAGACACACGTGTTTATCTCTCAACGCGTACCCCGGCCCGCAACAGATATACCGGCTTGTTCTTTTTTACTAATAAAAGAAGTGAATCGTCATCAATACTGGAAAAAACGATAACAGCTATTGGACTTAAGAGACCTGTTTTCCTGAAAAATTGTTTTAAGAGAAAGATTTTTATAAATTTCAATGGATAGCATTACTGGCTGCTCGGTCAATGAAGGCAGAATGTTTCCTTATGAGGAAACGGCTAATATTACCCTTACCTTTAGAAATGGGAAGAACAGATACTACACTTTGATCTCAGCCCGATATACACATTGACATATAAATTTTATTGTTATACGTTATTTATATATAGAAAAATATTTAAGTAAATGTTCTGTTTATAAAAAAGTCCGAGGAATTTTATAGAAAATATGCATCTTCCGAAAGGAATCTAACATTTATCCTACACGGAACCGTCATATAGCCTGACGTGTTATACCAGTTTAGCTACGAAAGAGCGTCTGGTTAGCAATGTCGATTTTATTACTTTTAAACTACAAATTTCCCATGATTTCCCTCGAATGTCCATATCTGCTCGAAGCGTAACTTAACGTAAACAAATTGCATCACACTTTACGAAATGGACTAAGTCCGACAATTATTTGAATATATTTTTATTTATTCACACACACACACACACACACACACATACATACACACACACACACACATATATATATATATATATATATATATATATATATATATATAAAGTAAATGGTCTGTTTATAAAAAAAGTATTAACGACATTTATCGGCCTGGACGTCCGACAATATTCCATAGAAATACACACACACACACATAAATATATATATATATATATATATATATATATATATATATATATATATATATATATGAAAAATTACTGTAGAAAAAAAGACAATATTTATAAATGTAAAGACAATAGAAAAACTGTAATTTTAATTAACGCGTTTTGTCCACTGTGAACATTTTTCAAAAAAGTTCACATTGGGCGAAACTGCGTTGGCTAATATTACAGTTTTCCTATTGTCTTTTTCATATTCATATCTATCTATCTATATATATATATATATATATATATATATATATATATATATATATATATATATATATATATATATATGTTTCATAGCAAATATATACATACATATATCATAGAAATATATATATATTTCATACAAAATATATATATATATATATATATATATATATATATATATGGCAGAGTTTCCTGTTGATAAAGTCAAATGAAGGTTCAGTATATAAAGATTGTTGCACTTAAGATCGAACTATACTCAAGATCATTTTGAGTCAAACTGGTTACCAAACAACCAGTGTAAAGGATTTGTTTGTAGTGGTCAATTTGCTAATGTTGCACAATATCACACCCTCTCTGTCAAAATAGCATTTCCTGTCCGGGTGCAATGACTCAGAGGCGAAAGTGATCGTTGGTCAAATTGAGAATGGCAGGATTGACCGATCTCTTATTACAACACTCACGAGGACAGCAACACGTATTTCAACGAGCCATCATCAAGAGTGAACGGATTTACATAAGCGTGACGTTTCCTTCTCACTTGTGGGATGGCGGCATGTGAGCACAATCAGGCCTTCTCTAATGTACAATAACCTTACAAAAATGTCGTTAGGCTTTCAAAGTTTTGAAATTTATAAACGCTCATGTGTATTCATCAGGCTAACTGAAAAGTCTACATAAATTATGGAGGATCTAAGTGACGTAATTTAATGTCTAATCTACAAAAGTAAGTCTTTTTTTTATTAATAATGTAATTAATATCTATATTAATTTAGTTTTGGAATTATTTGTGTATTATGTATTTTAAATAATACAAGGTTATGAATTTAACAGTTTCCTTTTAATTTTTTAACATTTATATAAGCATGGTTGGGAAAGGGTTATGATTTCAAGAACGGACATATTTTTTAAAAAATCCGAGGTTCCCATTTATATTTTAATAAGATTCGATAGAGGCACCCACGAGAATATTCCGTCGAAGTAAGTTATTTTCTCTTTTAACAAGGGTAGCATACTTTAGACCAAAGTTGTGGTTGAAATATGCATTTGATAAAATGTTGTGCATAAGATCATTTTTGTGTTTCATAAATATATTATTTTAAATTTCTGGAAGTTTCTCCAATGTATTGTGACGAGCAGTTGTGACAGGTTATTTTATATATACCTGCTTCAGAATTGTTATTATGGATATTTTAGTTATTATCATATCTATAATACTTTCGAATGTGGTTGTAATTATTTTGATATTGTTAACATTGGATAAATTGTTTTGGATAGTTGATATTATCAACAAATCATACCAGCCATATATATATATATATATATATATATATATATATATATATATATGTATGTATGTATGTATGTATATGTATGAGTTGCAGATCAAATGTAAATCAAATATGGATACTGTCATGCTCCGGTTCCTTCTACCCCGGGTGATAGTCCAAGGTAGAACCAATAAAGAAGAACTCGAACACAGGTATGGAATAACAGATATATTACAAACAGGAATATATACAGAGAAGTAGAAGTGTTAGTATGAACAATCAGGTTTAGTAGAGAGAAAAATGTAGTCTCGACCAGTATCACTATTCCAATGTCTTTTAGTAATTGTCTGAACGCGACTCTGTTTCGGACTGCCTCTGAACTGCGAACTCTGATTTTGGAGGGTGTCTGGCACAAGGCCTTTTTAACGTGGGCATTCGAGATTTTAGCCCATTTGAACCCGTATAAACGGATTCCGGTTTTACCTCCCGAAGGAGACTCCGCCCTTCGGCTACTGAGTTTACAGTCGGTTACTTTCTGACGATATTCAGTCCCCCCCACGAGGGGTGTCATGTGGCACAACAAGGCCTTTTAACGTGGGCATTCCGAGAGCCCATTTGAACCCATGGCACAAAACGGATTCAGGGCCGGTTTACCTCCCCGAAGGAGACTCCGCTTCGGCGTAGCCTCCTTCGGGTTCCTCCCGCCCGTGGAAGAGAGTTTAACCGAACAGTCGGTTCAGACTTGAACTACTGATAATATTCAGTCACCCCCCACTCATGTGGCACAAGGCCTTTTTAACGTGGGAATTCCCGAAAGGCTTGGCCAAAAAATAGCCCATTTGAACCCGTATAAACGGGTTCTGGGCTTGTTTTACCTCCCCGAAGGAGACTCCGCCCTTCGGCGTAGCCTCCTTCGGGTTCCTCCCGCCCGTAGGAAGAGAGTTTAACCGAACAGTCGGTTCAGACTTGAACTACTGATAATATTCAGTCACCCCCCCCACGAGGGTGTCATGGCACAAGGCCTTTTTAACGTGGGCAAGCCATTAGGCCCGGCAAAAAATAGCCCATTCGAACCCGTATAAACCAGGGCCGGTTTTCCCGAAGGACTCCGCCCTTCGGCGTAGCCTCCCGGGTTCCTCTCGCCTGTAGGAAGAGAGTTGAACCAAAACAGTCAGTTCAGAGGTGAACAAAATTGAACCCGTATAAACGGGTTCATTAGGGGCCAAAAAATAGTCTCATTTGAACCCGTATAAACGGTTCCCCTGAAGGAGACTCCGCCCGGCGCCTCCTTCGGGGCCCGTAGGAAGAGAGTTGAACCTCCTTCAGGGGTTCACCCCCACTCCGTAGGAAGAGAGCCCATTTAACCCCGTATAAACAGTCGTAGCCTCCTTCGGGTTTCGCCTGTAGGAAGAGGTTGACAGTTTGAACGACTGATAATATTCAGTCACCCCCACGAGGGTGTCATGTGGCACAAGGCCTTTTTAACGTGGGAATTCCCGAGCCATTAGGATCATTTGAACCCGTATAAAAAATACCTTCCCACTCCGCCCTTCGGCGTAGCCTCCTTCGGGTTCTCTCGTAGTTGAACCGTGCAAGTTCAGAGGTGAACGGATAATATTCAGTGGTGTCATGTGGCACAAGGCCTTTTTAACGTGGGCATTCCCAAGCCATTAGGCTCGGCAAAAATAGCCCATTTGAACCCGTATGAACGGGTTCTGGGAACCTCCCTGAAGGAGACTCCGCCCTTCGGCGTAGCCTCCTTCGGGTTCCTCGCCCGTAGGAAGAGAGTTGAACCTGCAGTCAGTTCAGACTTGAACGACTGATAATATTCAGTCACCCCCACGAGGGTGTCTGGCACAAGGCCTTTTTAACGTGGGCATTCCCGAGCCATCAGGAAGCCCAGAACCCGTATAAACGGATTCAGGGCCGGTTTAACCTCCCCGAAGGAGACTCCGCCCTTCGGCGTAGCCTCCTTCGGTTCCTCTTGCCCGTAGGAAGAGAGTTGAACCGAACAGTCAGTTCAGAGGTGAACGACTGATAATATTCAGTCACCCCCCACGAGGGTGTGCCGTGGCACAAGGCCTTTTAACGTGGGCATTCCCAAAGGCCTAACCCATTTTAAACGGGTTCTGGGGGCATTCCCGAAGGAGCTCCGCCCTTCGGCGTAGCCTCCTTCGGGTTCCTCGCCCGTAGGAAAGAGTTGAACCGAACAGTCAGTTGAACGACTGATAATATTCAGTCACCCCCCACGAGGGTGTCCAGGGCCTTTTTAACGTGGGCATTCCCGAGCCATTAGGCTCGGCCTCCCCATTTGAACCCGTATAAACGGGTTCTGGTGACCTCCCCGAAGGAGACTCCGCCCTTCGGCGTAGCCTCCTTCGGGTTCCTTAGGAAGGTTGAACCGAACAGTCAGTTCAGAGGTGAACGACTGATAATATTAGTCACCCCCCACGAGGGTGTCAGCCTTTTAACGTGGGCATTCCAGAGCCATTAGGCCTGGAACTAGCCCATTTGATAAAACGGGTTCAGTCACCCCCGAAGGAGACTCCGCCCTTCGGCGTAGCCTCCTTCGGGTTCCTCTCGCCCGTAGGAAGAGAGTTGAAGGAACAGTCAGTTCAGAGGTGAACGACTGATGATATTCAGTCACCCCCCACGAGGGTGTCCACAAGGCCTTTTTAACGTAAATTCCCCGGCCATTAGGCCCGGTCAAAAAATAGCCCATTTGAACCCGTATAAACGGGTTCTGGGCTGAGCGAACCTCCCGAAGGAGACTCCGCCCTTCGGCGTAGCCTCCTTCGGGTTCCTCGCCCGTAGGAAGAGAGTTGAACCGAACAGTCAGTTCAGAGGTGAACGACTGATAATATTCAGTCACCCCACGAGGGTGTCATGTGGCACAAAGGCCTTTTAACGTGGGCATTCCCGAGCCATTAGGCTCGGCCAAAAAACAGCCCATTTGAACCCGTATGAACGGGTCCCGGTTTAACCTCCCCGAAGGAGACTCCGCCCTTCGGCGTAGCCTCCTTCGGGTTCCTCTCGCCCGTAGGAAGAGAGTTGAACCGAACAGTCAGTTCAGAGGTGAACGACTGATTCCCTGCCTACTCCTGAGACGCAGTATTTATTAAGTATGGAATAGTCCATTATTATTATTATGGGTAAGATCCCATAACAGATATGAATCCGACAGAATAATAAAATAAAATAAAAAACAAGCAAGAAATGAATCTTAATCTAAGCTGTTTCACTTTTATTAAAGCTTCATCAGAGATCCAGATAGAAATGAAAACAGTAAAGAGACACTGAGCACTGGTATGCTGTAATCTTGGTTAACTCCTATTCATCATATATAAGTATTATGTGCATTAACACAATAGATAAAATATAATATGTGTGAAGAACATTTGAACATTTCATTAAAATGTGCAATGGTGTATGAATGTGTAAGGAAATGATTGTATGTTTAGGTGTATGTTGTACAGTAACACTAATTCATATAAGTGTGTGTGTGTGTGTGTGTATGCGTATGTGAGGAAGCGATCACAGTGGAAAGTGTCTGAAAGCTATACCTCCTGAGTGAATTTGAGTAAACTGTACTGTCTACAAGCTATCGATGGTTGTACTAGCACAAAGTCAAAAGTCATCGTGACTGAGGGTTTTAAGCATACTGTCATTGTTGAACTTGCAGATCATAACAGATTGTGCACTCTCTCACTCCTAGAAACTATAACTAAGATTTGCTCAGCGTAGTTGCAATAGAAACCACAGCTGGGCTCTGTGAGTGTTGAACAAACATATCTGAGCAGGTGTCTGCAACAGGAATTGGCTAGTCACCCTAGTAGACAGGCATACTCACATATTCGCGGCCAGTTATTTCATATATATAGGTAGCACGACTCAATCTTCAGGTGCTAAGTATAGACGAAGCGTTACATAATTTAAATTTTTTAAATATCTGTTTATCGCAATGTTGGTGCAATTATATATTATATTAGAATGACAATTTTTTAGTTTTAAAAAAATTGTATTTGGGATTTAAAATAAACTGGATTCATATATATATATATATATATATATATATATATATATATATATATATAGGTAGGTAGGTAGCAATCCGGTGGTATAATCCAGGCGAGTCCTATAAACACAACATAGAATTTGAAATATGTTAAAACTGACTCACAAAAAGAGCGCTCAATATTTTTCATTAAACTGGGCAAATTTTCTTTACAATTGGAATTAAGATACATTTAGTTAATGACCATTTTCACCTACAAATTTTAATTTTAAAATTCGCAGTATCTTAATTCCAATTGTAAAGTATATATATATATATATATATATATATATATATATATATATATATATAAGTACGGTGGCACAAAGCTTGCAGAGAAATTGCTTGAATTATTTATTCAAATTTGGAAGCAGGGAATGGTCCCACAAGACTTTAAAAATGCACTTATTCACCATTTGTACAAAAAGAAAGGTAACAGGAAGATATGTGATAGCCACTGTGGCATTTCTCCTCTTTCTGTAGCTGGTAAGATTTTGAACCGAATCATAAAGCATATATTTGATGATATCTATCCTGAGTCGCAGTGTGGCTTTCGTGCAGGTCGTGGCACCATAGACATGATCTTCTCCCTGAGACAGGTTGCCGAGAAGGTTCAGGAAATGTATATGGTTTTTGTTGACCTCGCAAGGGCATTCGACATTGTGAACCGAACTGCTTTGTGGAAGGTTCTGCGAAAGCTCGGTATACCCGAGAATATGCTACAAGTCATAGTATCGTTCCACGAGGGAATGAAGGCGAATGTTGTTTCTAATGGTGAAACGTCTGATTCCTTTGGCGTTACTAATGGCACTAAACAAGAGTGTGTTATGACCCCTGTACTGTTTGCCCTCTACTTTTCTGCAATGCTGAAATACGCATTTGCTGAAACTGAGGATGGTGTTAGAATTCAATTTAGGACAAGCGGTGGCCTTTTCAACCACCAGAAGTTTAAAGCCAAAACTCAAACTCGAACTAGCATAATTCGCGACTTATTGTTTGCCGATGACGTTTCCCTTGTTGCTACTTCGTTTGAAGAAGCTCAGCGCCTGACGGACCGATTCTCTGCCGCTTGCAAAGCATTCGGATTAACGATTAGCATTACAAAAACTGAAGTTGTTCACCAGCCTGCCCCAGTACCTGGGCAGATCAGAGGCGTCAAGCAGAACCCTCCGGTTCATGCATTTCCTGAAATACCAATCCAAGTCGACGGACATAATCTGAAGTATGTAAAGAATTTTAATTATCTTGGCAGCAAAGTAAATTCAAGTGAAACATTGGATGATGAGATAATCAATAGAGTAGCAAACGCCTCTAGTGCCTTCGGAAAACTTCGTCATCAACTTTGGAAAGATCGTGGTATCAGGCTTGGAACCAAAATACAGGTGTACAAGGCTGTAGTTCTCACAACTTTTTGTATGGCTCAGAGTCCTGGACACTATACAGAAAGCAAATTCAGCAAATAGATATTTTTCACAAGGGCTGTCTTCGGGAAATCTGTGGGGTAAACCTAAGCGACAGAATGGCAAATGCAGACCTTTTCATCATTTTTGATATTGATGGTATTGAGTCCTTTCTCATAAAATCACAATTACCATGTGTTACGTATGCAAGACAACAGAATTCCAGAAATGCTCATGTATGGTCAACTTGACAATGGTCATCGAAACGTGTGTCGGCCTTTGCTTAGGTATAGAGACAGGCTGAAGAGTAACCTCTTAGCTGCGAATATAAATCACACTACCTATGAGAACATCGTAATTGATCGTAATGAATGGAAGATTACATGCTACAATGGCATCAAGAACAAGGCAACATCAAACATTGTCAAGCTTCGTCAAACTAGGGAAAAGAATAAAATATCTGCTGCTGTTCCAGCCATATACTCCAACAATCCACACTCTTGCACAATCTGTGGACTTCTTTGCAAATAACTGGCGGGACTGAAGTGTCACTTGCGACTTACGCACAAGGTTAAATAAACAAAGTTGTTGGAACCTCATACGTCGAAACCGACGGGAGAGTCCATCATATATATATATATATATATATATATATATATATATATATATATATAATGTTTATACGTTCTTTTTTATAGATACAAATATTTAAGTAAATGCTCTGCTTATAAGAAACAGTATTAACAACATTTACCGGCCTGAATGTCCGAGAAATTTTCTATGAAAACTTTCGTCCTAGGACTTGAATCAAACCTGTATTCTAAATATTTGTATCTATAAAAAGAACGTATAAACATAAAAAAATATCTTAAAATAATTGTCGGATTTGTCCATTTCATATATATATATATATATATATATATATATATATATATTCATACATGTTTCTTTAAATAATATAAACAAGTGTTGCCTATTTATTTTATGTAAATTCTTTTCATAACGTCTGATAAGCTTAATAACATTATCATTAAACGAAGAAAGAAAATCACAATATTGATACATATTTTTAATCCAATCTAAGCTTTTGGCTTACATAAGCCATTATCAAAGATGACAATTACAGTACAATATATTAAGCAATACACGGACAAGAATGTGATGATAGTCTGTTTCTGTTTACATGGATGATTTCCAAGCAACGATAAACACGTGCATATAAGAGGCTGTAGAATATTTTTGAACAGTTATATTTGTAAATTATGTTTGAGAGTAGAATTAAGTAATGTTGGAATTTGCTTTCTTAATTCGGTAGAGATTTCCAAGAACACTTGTCATAAAAGGGGAAAAAAGGCCACAACGAGAATTGGAACTTCCGAAATTCTGACAACTGCGACATTTAATATTCTTTTCGCATAACCTCATCACTGATTGCATTTTATTGTCACTCTTTTTCCTCTCTCTCTCTCTCTCTCTCTCTCTCCTTTTTCTTCATCTCTCCCCCGCCCCCTAGCACCGAATGAACACAATATCAAAAGACGTGCTCTGTCGGTAATTACATATGCAGTTAATGTAGAACTGAAACAGCCAGAAACCAAATGCCTCGTTGCACGCCTTCTTATATAAACAAACTTTCCTAAAACGAATTTCTTCTCAACTCTCACGCATGCTCACACAGTCAAGTAGCCGACATCATACGACATTTACCCGTTTATGTTTAATATTTTTTATTCATTTATTTATTCACGCTTAAATCAAGGCAAATATGCTCGTGGGACGCGCAGATGCTAGCAAACAGAACATACTGGAATTTTTATATCATTGTAAACATGAAGTTAAAAACTTGGAGTATAATTACGCGGGAAAATGATTAGTAAAACTAGTGTATACGTACCATCAAAAATTAACTGTCAAAATTTAAGTAATTTTGATATTGCATTTGTTATATTTTCTGCTTGAAAAGTCTAGGGTTTGTACCTATGCAACTCACTCTTTTGTTGCACGTAATAAAGAATTATGCTTTGTAAATCATTAAAAGTAAAAAAAAAAATCCCTAAAAAGCTTACACGATTTCTTTAAGAGAAAAAATCAATGTATTAGCAACCTGGTCTCATTCACATTACATTTAATTACTCACCATTTCATTAGGTTTCATGATTGCAGATATATATATATAATAAAAACGCGTCCATATATAAAGACATTTTTATGTTTAACATTCTTTTTATAGATACAAATATTTAAGTAAATGCTTTGTTTTATAATAAACAACATTTACCGGTCTGAATATCTGAGAAATTTTCATCGAAAATTTTCGTCCTCCGGCAGAAATCGAACCTGTATCCTATACGGAACTGTCATATAGCCTGACGTGCCTTTAACCGTTTCGGCCACAGAGGAGCGTTCAGTTAGCAAGGTCGATTTTACTGTCTTTAAACTTTAACTTATATGACTGTTCCGTATCGGATACAAGTTCGATTCCTCTCGGAGGACGAAAATTTTCTATGAAAATTTCTCGGACATTCAGGCCGGTAAATGTTGTTTAATACTGTTTATTATAAAACAGAGCATTTACTTAAATATCTGTATCTATAAAAAGAATGTATAAACATAAAAATGTCTTAAAATAATTGTCGGACTTTGTCCATTTCATAATATATATATATATATATATATATATATATAATGAGAGAAAGCGAGAGAGCGATGGATAAAGTGCCATCTGAATTCTGCAAAAATTAAAATAACACTGACATCTCATTTTTAGTTATATTTATGTTGTAGAGTAGTTTTCACAGTGGAGGCTTGTATTTCGCTAAGTCGGTCCTAAAAAGGTTCGACGTACAAAACGTTAGGAACTTGTTATAATAGTTAATGACGCAGCAATCTAGTTGTGGTGGTAGGTACTTTAATGTCCGACATCGACTGACACACCAACTCCACTGAGTCCTGGCGACTGCTACTACTACTACCTATTATATCTGGGAGAGTCTATTTACAATAGAATAGGTATGTTCCGGTATAACAATTTACCAAAATTACACAAAAAATCTAGACATACTAAAGCGTAAATTTATTCAAGAAAATCGCCATTGCCTTCAACCACGGCCTCCAGACAACTTCGGAATGTCCTGCAACTTTTCTGGAAGGTTTCTTTGTTTAAGTTGGTGAATGCTGCCATAATCCTTGCTTTCAGTTCATCTTTGGTATTACAAGGAGTTTTGTTGGTCTCTCACCCAACTGCTCCCCATACATAATAATCAAGGGGGGTTGCAGTCTGGGGGGTTAGGTGGCCAGATGTAAGGGGTGATGTGGTCGCAGAAATTGTCTGACAGACATGACTAGGGTCTCTTACTTGTGTGACATGGTGCAGAGTCCTGTCCCGGCAACCACCCTCTTGACCCATGGCAGCACTTTCCCCTCAAAGCATTTGATGTAGGCTTCCGTGTTAGGTATGAGGCCCTGGATAAATTATAAAGTTATAAATTATAAAGTTGTTGGGGCCACCCACCTTCTCATCAGAATGGACTGATCTCTCTACTACTAATAGGACAGTTCTGTAGAGTTCTGGGAGATCAGGTGACCATCACAATTCCGTCTCTCTACCGGAAGATACAGTTGGACTTTATACTCTTTCTGATTGTTACTGACTAACCTGCGTTCGTTTGACTACTAATCTCTCTGTTGTAAATACCTCTTCAGATATACCAGTATTTTTCCCTACGTATGTGTTTGTCCTTATTTCAATACATGCATGGGGAAACACTCAACATCTCAACAAAAGTTTATAGAATAGATTATTCACGCAATCCCATTATCCTATTAGTACTGCTTGCATTAATTCTTGATCACTGACATTCGCTCATCATGAGTTACGATGAATTTCTATAGTAAAACCGTCTGCAATAAAAAGTCAATATATACTTAATTTTTAATGCATTTATATTATACAACCCGATTCTGTCAGTAATGTTTGTAACTTTTTAAAGACATTCATTGGGGTGACGCTGATCATATTACAATGAGGCAAAACAGGCAAAACAGGCAAAAACAGACGGAAGTGCTAAAGGTTCTTGTCCTGTATCACTTTCCAAAATCTGACCAAATGATCAAACAACTGATTTTCAACAACTCCAAATATATAGAGATTGACAAACACATTCCGTCCTGGGTATGACGATAAACTACATCCGCGTCCTGGGTAAGACGATAAACTAAGTCCAACAGCAAGTCCTCTGATCAGTAGGTTTTGAGGAACGTGGAACCACCTCTTAATTGCTGGTGTTCCCAGGTAGCACCTGTTAGGGTCCCAGCTATGGACTAATATTTAACCCCCAAACTGGAGTCAAAAGACTATGAAAGTGTAAAAATAGGTTGTAATACCAAAAATACTTTGTTAAAAATTATTACCAGCAATAAATTTTTGAAGAAAAAAATATTACCAGCAAATACATTTTGAAAAAAAATTGCCAGCTATAGATTTTCGAAAAAAAATTACCAGCTATAGATTTTGAAGAAAAAAATATTACAGAAATAGTTTTTCTGAAGGAAAAATATTACCAGCAATACATTTTTGAAAAAAAATATATTACCAGCAATAAAAATTTTGTTGGCATTAAATAACCCATTGAGTTTGATATGCCGTAAAACAAAACAAACCAAACCAAGACACAATGACATGCACACACGTACGCACATACACATATATCCTGTTAGTATGCCATTCTCAACACAATATGCTGATGACACAACTATTTACTTCTATCTTAATAGTAAGTCTAATCGGTTCAATAAGGTCAAATTGGCAAAAAAAAGAAAAAACATTCTGTTATTAACTGGGGCAAGCAACTGCTTCTTAATTTTAACGCCACCAAAACGAAACTACTTTCTATTAATCGCCTGAGAGTCCTTTTTGCCTTACATCAGCATAGCTAATACTAACCACCAGGAGAGTGACTCGTTGCAACTACGCTGACAAGTAGAAAGATTATATTGAATCAATTGCTAGGTCCGCTGCTAGGTAAATTGGTTCTATGTTTCATATTAGATAATTTTACTCCCCCGAAACTATCTTAAATATTTACAAACTTTTCTTTCTTTCATGTTTAGAATATTGCTGCCACATATAGCTTGGTCTTCCTGTTATATATTTAGAGACCCTTGATAAAAGCCAAAGAATAATCTGCAATGTCATTGCTCTTAACCTGGCATCTCGGCTTCAGTCACTTTCCCACTTATGTACTGTGCTTTGCTATAAATACTTTTATGGTAATTGTTCTCAGGAACTTTCTTCTATATTACCTAGAATTTATGAATTTATGAATAGTACTAGATTGGTGGCAGTATTTCATTATTTTACAGTTGAAATGGCTAGACGAAACCGTAGATTCTATGCTAAACGTTTCTTCTATAGCACTTCTAGCTTGTAGAAGTCGGCTTCTTGCTTTCCATTCAAGTTTGATCTTCAAAAATTTCAATGCAATGTCAATCATTATCTTCTGTCTTCTTAATTCTTGTTCTTTTATTGTCCTAGCTCCTTAATAATGTTTTCCTTTTTCTTATATTCTTTCACATTTAGTGACCCCCTTGCGTCTTAGTGGCTTTGTTGCCTTGCTTCCACGCTCTCTCTCTCTCTCTCTCTCTCTCTCTCTTATATATATATATATATATATATATATATATATATATATATATATATATATATATTAAAGGGTTTCTGATGATAGATAGTAAAGGAAGGCATGAAGAAAGGACTAACCATCAATTGAAAAAGAGAGAATGTATAGTTGTCAGCAAGAGAAAAAGCCCACAATTTTCTCACGGATTAAGAGGAAGCTTGAAGCAATGGAAACAAAGAAAAGATTGCTGAAATGTTATGTAATATCAATCTTCTTATATGGTGGTGAATTCTGGACAATTTTATTCACAGATGAAGAGGAGACATGAAGCAATAGAAACAAAGAAAAAATTGCTGAACTATTAAGTAATATCAATCTTCCTATATTGCAGTGAATGCCGGACAATTTCCTCACAAATGAAGAGGAGGCTTGAAGCAAGAGAAACAAAGAATTCTATATAATATCAAACTTACGATAAAGCACTGAATATTGGACAATTTCCTTGCAGATGAAGAGCCTATTTAAGGTAACAAATGCGGTTCTACAGAAGGATATTGAGAATATAATGAATGGAATGTGTAAAAAACGAGGTAATTTTAAGAAAAATAGAAACAAAAATGATCCTTAAAATCAGAAAGGTGCAGTTGAAATTTCTAGATTATATAATGAGGTAAGAGATCTTGGGAAATTTGACACTCACTGAACACATCGTAGACAAAAGATGCAATGAGAAGGCAGTGGGCCACCCTACTTGATGAACGTGTGTGACTGGATAACAGAATGGCAGTCGGAGAGATTATAAAAAGCTAAGTAAGAGCTACAAAGAATAAGAAGTTGTGCAGAGCCATAATCGTCCACATTGTAAAAGGACGTGGCACATAGAAGAAGAGTTTCGGTCAATATATTCTGCTTCCGGGCTACAGCGACGAAAGCGGCAAAGATGAAGATGATTGTCTGCAAAAATGTTTGGAATGAAGAGACTTTAAATATATTACGCGGTAATCTGATTCCCACTGTTTGCTTTCTTTCGTCGAGAGGAAAACAGTCTGTGATTTATGAATGAATTTGTGTGAGAAGTAAGTTTAGCTTTTCTTAAGTCTAATATTACCCACCTTGTCATGAAAAAGATCATTCTAAACAATTAACCGAGGGAATAGACGGAGAGTCAAAACACAGACATAGATTCAGCCAACGAGCTCCGATGGAAAGTCCGGCTAAAATGGTTTCAGGCTTTACTATAATAATACCTTAAAACTGTGGGAGTTTTACATGAAATAATAAACCTGTTCCACAAAAATAAAATGCTTATGGAATAACTCGATTGGAATGTGAAACATCAGTAACGAATCATCAGCATTTATATACTGTGTCACATCAGGACGTCGGCGATCAACCCTCTCTACAACTTCCAGTCTAGTCCAGGGTATGATGACAAACAATATCCAGTAGCAAGGCCTCTTATCGGGAGATTGAAGGTTTTCAGGGGCGTGGAATGACTTCTTAATTGCTGTTGTAACCAGGTCCACCTTAACCTGGGATGATAGCACCTGATAGCAAATAGGGAACTTCCAAACAAAAGCAAAATACTATGAAAGTATAACACATTTTTATAGTAAAAAATACCAGTAATACATTTCTGTATTTAAAAAATGACTAACAATACATTTTGAAGCAAAATTACCAACAATATATTTTATAGTAGAAAGATCAACAATATATTTTATTTATAGTTGAAGACTTACAATTGTGTTCAAAATATTTAGATGTCGGCATTAAATAACTCATACAAGTTGATATAGTGCAAAACAAAATCAAGCAATCAACATGAAAGAACTCTTTCATGACATTAATCCATATAATATCCTATAATTTCTTCAATCAAACTGTATTCCAAAATATAACTTCAATAAAAGTACAACATAAAACACATCACTGCCTCTAGTCATTATGTCCACATAGGCATATATATGCACAAAAGCTGAGAATCATCTACCATGTATTCAAAAGTGAAAGCAGAATAACATATGTCACATTTTTATCACTTCAAAGCTCCCAAGAAAATTAAATCTCGTCATCAAATGACCCATGAAGAGTTGATATACCGTTAAACAATCAACCAATCAATTAAAACTGCCAGTCCCTTTAGCTGTAAGCAACGTTTGACCCTTCACCATCCCTCCTTGTCGCAGCACTGCCATTTATTCAATCATTAGGTAAGTTGCTTGCAATTTCCAATTAACCTTATTTTTCTCATTACGTACTGTGAGTATGAAATTTTCCAAGCCTTCCATCCTCTTTACTGAAGTCCAGAAATGTCAACTGTGTCTTTCCGATTCTAAGTGTTTTTCTTGTTCTCATTTTCTTTAGAACTTTTTTATTTGCTCACGTGTTCTGTTTATAATATCCTCAGCATTCGTCTGTCGAACCACATCTCTGTTGTCTCAAGTGTTATCTTCATCTGTGAGAAAATTATCCAGCATTCACTACTATATAGAAGGACTGGCATTATATAATAGTTCAGTAGTCTTTTTTTTATTTTTCGCCTAAACAAATACTGCCTTTATGTTGAACTGTCTCCAGAAGTTTGGAGGATATATTATAGTCAAAACTTCAGTCAAAAGCATCTGGAAATCCAGACTAGAGAGAAATTGACAGATATCGTCAAACATGTTTTGCTTTTAATTGATCTACTGTGTAAAAAAGCGATAAAAACAATTTATAGAAAAAAATATTGAAATATCGCGTATAGAAAAATATATACGAGCGTGTACTCAAATGTTCCCAGTCAAACCAAAGAGATGATTTTTGAGCAGCTGGTTTGGACAATTGTTTATCGGCACCCACTTTTACCAAGCACATTTATATCTATATGCCTCTAAGAGAAAGAGAGCAGCGAGCAAAGCTTAGACGTGATAGTAAAACAGAATAGTACCATGTCTGTTTGCACACAAACATACACAAACTCAAACACACAATCAATCTTTCTTTTCATAGTGAGAGTAACGATAGCCTACCAGCAAATCTCATCCCCCAATCGTTTGTCTGGACTTTATCGTTGCCGTATCGTATCTACTTTGAACCATTCACCTAACCAGCTTTTGCTCCATCTGTTATCTTTTCTGCTATGACTTTCGCTCATCTCCATTTTTGTCGCTCAAAGCACTTCAATGATATCTCTTATTTTTTTCTCTGATCAATACTGACCTCTTTCTATTTCCCTCCGGCTTATCCCTCGTATTGTTATCTTTCTATCTAAATATGACACAAACTACAGTTTAAGGTATGCTATATTTATTGGTAAATATCAGGGATAGAGCATATGTAAATATAAGAGTGGATACTGATGTCAACATCAAGGGGCGACAGTCTGTTTTATGCTTGAATGCAATCTCTCTCTCTCTCTCTCTCTCTCTCTCTCTCTCTCTCTCTCTCTCTATACATATATATATATATATATATATATATATATAGAGAGAGAGAGAGAGAGTCAAACCATATAATAATTATCAATGTGTATTAATTTATATATTTCCTGTCCCATCTGTAGTAGTAAGGGAGATAAATCAACTAAACTTATATGAATTTATGAGTGATTATTTTCCTTGGTCGTTTTAATAATCTATGCAAATAAAATACTTATCTGCATTTAGACAAAATTAGTTCTCGGGCAAAATGAACCGTTTAAATAATCAGTTAATTAGCTTAATTATAAATTTCTACATACCAGAACAATGTTAGGTAAGTGGATGACAAAGTGGAGAAAGATTATGTAATACATTTTGTTTTTTAAAAAGTCTTCATAGAACTAAAGTAATTTTCTTATTGATGGAATTATATACATGTAGGGAAATATCAATTATAACCGAGATTTATGTTTGCTACCCTCCGTACTGTGTATCCCTGTTTTCTAATGTTGCACCAGCTTAAACTTAAATATTTACTAATCAAAAACGTTCTGCTTCTCTGTTTGATATATATTTGAAGCCTGTCCGAAAATTATCTATTAATGTAATGTCACCTACCTAAAGAAATAACGGCCTAGTCCCTTCAAAATATTTCTCTTCAGATTGGATACACCTGCCCTAGAAACCATTTTACTTTTCCAAACAATCGGCAAAGTTCACTTTAGGGGTTGTAATCTTACTGCCTCATGACGTTCTCCTTAATCTCGTCCATGGTCTAAAATTTGCATCATAGAGTGGACTGACAGGTCTGTGTGATACGATGGTTAAATAATAATAATAATAATAATGCCTGGATACTTTCCACATAGAATACATAGAATATTCGGAGAGTTATGAGTATCCTCTTCTTTGTTGTTTCAATCCCTGTATTTTGAGGAGTATACTCTGTGGTCTTACCTCTGTTTTATGCTGCATTTTGTAGTCGTCAATGATCTTTGAAAAGAATTCGGCAGTGTTTAACCTTCGTAGCGGGAAAAAAAATCTGTGGGTCAAAAAGACGGTTATTCTCTTGACACTCCTATTACTGTATACACTTTTGACTCCCTCAGCAATGTTTATTTACAAGATTATGAAAATATGTAAAACAAGTACAATGCGATATTTATTATTTGCTTTTTATAAAGATTTATCATTTACTATGTTATAAAGAAATAAATTTGAAAAGAAATCTTTTTATTATATTATAAAAAAAATGGCTTACGGCCACATCACGTTGAAAGACGGGTTCCTGTACGATCACTGAAGTTAAGCAACGTCGAGCTTTGGTCAGTGCCCAGATGGGAGTACCAGGTGCTTTAAGTTGGATGTACGAATGGTGTAATGGATAATGGCTCGGAATTGTTAATCGGATAACCGAGTTCTAATTCCCGTTAGGTTTGTTATATCCACTTATGCGGAAATGCACTCGAGAAAGATATAAATCCACCTCTTCTTCCCCAGCTATGGGTTAATTAAGGCTTATATCACTAAAAAAAATTCTTACAATCTCAAAAATATTTTCTGGCTTGCAATGGGTTGATAAGCCGTAGAAAACGAATCACTTAATTTATAAAAAAATTACAAAATTATCAAAATATATAAACCAATTACAATTCAATATTTATTATGTACCATTTGAAAACTATAAGAAAATGTTTTTTATTCATAATTTTATAATAATATCAATTAACTATTGTTGAGAATCCCCAGGAATAAAGAAAATATATAAATTCACTTTCATATGTTTGGGTTTTATTTACATTCTAATCATCGCATTTTAAAAACAATAAACATTGCAGAGGGAGTGAATAGTTATTACAGTAATAGCGGTGTCAAGTGACTAACCGTCCTTTTGACACACCGTTTTTGTGTGGGCACAAAGGTTAGACATTACCAAGAAATCTTTATCGCCTTCACACACACACACACAGTAATATCTTTATTTCTTTTCTAATGTTGAGAAAAATACATTTTTTATTTGATAGTGAGTAAATATTTTTATATACTTCTGCCCCTACAAAAAAAAAACAACGCTATATTAAATTTATGTCGTTCAGTTTCAAGATTGAGAACGTGGCATATTTGCCAATGGCGGAAATAGTTGATATACGAGCGACAAGCCGGAATTTCGAATATTTTTTTCCCAAAGCAGATATATCGGCGCAGTACAGTCTTTCTCTTTTATGTGGCTCTATGTCAGACTGGGCTTAGTGAATATCTATGTAAGGCACGTGTATCAACTACGCCTGCTTTCTTCTATTTCCAACAAATTGTAAGGAATGAATAAATACAATTCATTTACATTTTTTCGGGAAATAATAAAATATTTCACCTCGTATCAATTACACAATTGCACTGTAGTGTAGTCAACGTTTCCTACTGAGAGGAAATTACTCAATAATAAAGCGAGAGCTCTTTATTGAGCGATTTCCTCTTCGTGACGTAGGTGAAAGCTCTAGTACTTCCCTTCAAGTTGAGCGAGAAGTTAGAAGAAACTATCAATGAAATCCTTTACCCTTATTGTCAGTAACCACTCAAGGGAAAATAGCTTTTTTATTATCTGTCTATATTTCTGAGATGAGGCATTATGTACACTATTTATATTATTCGGACTATTCTCCTCATCTTTGTCGCCATATTTATTACAACATTTCGGCCGTTGTACGCTCCGGCCTTCTTCAGGTGGTTGGAATGTTGAACTGAACCCTTTATTTCGCTCGCCGGGATAGATTGTTCTAGTTTCACGTACCATGTTTAATGGTTGTGAGTTATCAGTTATCTCCTGTTAATTCTCCTCTCCAAGTTCTCCTTAACGAGGTATTGAACTCACACTCTTTGGGTTCTGGATCTAACTAACGCCTTTATCCCCTGTGCAATGTGTCCTTTTACAATACTCGGTTAAGGCAGTTAATTTTGCTTATTGTGAATAATAAATTTAATCTATTAGCTTGGAATTAAGGTTAAGGTTTCAAGAAAAAAAATTTAATTTTTAAAATTTATTTTATAAAAAAATACTCTGACATATCTACGTACCTCCAAAGATTCTTGCAAAAATCATTTAATTGTCGAATTTCAGTGAAACTTTCAGGACTTATTCTCAGACGAATTCAATAACTTTTTAAAGCATTTCGTTTTCGAAAATCTTTGTAAAAATATTATTTTTGCATTTGTTAACCTACATTTATTTCATTTTACAAAAATTCGATATTTTTATAGTGTATGTTTACATGAGTTATAAGGAAAAGTCCTCGAAGAACTTAAATCTGTTTTTTTAGTCAAACAAGATCCAAGTTATTGAAACATAAAATAAAAATGCAATAAAACTAAGATTACAAGAATTGTTTTCATTATTTTAAAATTTTAATTAAAATAATGTGAATCAAGTTGTTTCAGCAGAAAATATTAGAATAATTTATAAACTTTTAAATTTTTAAAATTCTGCAATAATTTGTAGCGGTCAAGTAATAATGATATTAAATAAAAACTATATTTATTAATCATTAATGTAAAGTCTTACAATAAATAAGCAACCCCAGAATTTTTATTTATTATTTTATTTATTTATTTTTTATTTATTTATTTTTTTATTTTATTTCTATTTATTTATTTATTTTTTATTTATTTATTATTTTTTTTTTATTCTTTTATTTTTATTTTTGTGTGTGTGTTCATAAACGAGCCGATTTTTGTTAATACGGAAGTCCATATACGACGTTATCAGACAATAAGAAGCATACCAATAATAAATCTAAAATTTATTGGGAATTTTCTAATATTCCCTCAAAAAGCGTCTTCATGAGTAACACTATAGAGCAACACTATATAGTCGAAATAACTAAAAATCGACTAAACTCTTTAAAAACCTTTTATTTTACTTGCAACACTTATCACGTGACAAGACACCAAAAGTGTTGAAACAAAATGGTTATTTTTGTAGTGATGTTATAACATACTTATGTTATAATTTTTAAATAAATATTATTCGCTCTGCTCTGTATTGAGCACTTTTTTAAAAATTAGTGTTTTTGGTTACTGGAAATTTATTCCATCTGTACCAACCTTGCATCCGGATTACTGGGTAGTTAAAAATATATATATATAAGGGCGTTACGTTGTAATTGTCAAGTAATTTTAAAGTTAAGTTCCCTTTACTTAAAAATGTTACGCTATCGATAAATCTATCAACACCTCGTAAAAACGCACAGTTTCGTGTTAAAAATGCTTTTCTGCGATCTTCTAAACTAAAAGTACCGTATATAGCGGCGTACAAGGCGACCTTGTAACTTTAAAAAACATCAACCAAAAATATCCTGGGCCGTCTTATACTCCAGGTATGAAATACGAACCTTAAATTGTGTGGTTTATGGTAAGTTGCTAGCGTGTGAGATTTTTGAAGGTAGGATAACCTCTGCCTTGGTAACTATTGATCAATATTTTCTACTGAAACAACTTGATTCCCATTATTATAATAAAATAATAAAAAATGTAGTGTAATAAAAAGAATCTTATAATATGTGCTATGATTGTAAGACAACAATAAATCGCATATTCGTCAAGAAAGAAATCCAAAACCATTGTCGCACACTTTAAACCGTTTTTTCATTAGAATTTGAGTGAAAAGGAAGTAAATTGCTTACTGAATTTATTTAATAAATTTAATACAATACATTTTAAAATATGATTGAGGGGCGTCTTGTACGGCAAATATAGCCCGAAACCGTCATTTTTAACTTGAAATGTGTGATTTGTCTTATATGCGCAGTCGCCTTGTACGCCAGCAGGTGCGTTAGGTAATATTTGTTTTAATTCAGATTAATTAAACTTTAAATCCGTTAATCATCCTTAGATAAATTTTGAGAAATGTATATTTCAGATTTGAGAGATTTTTTTTTAATAAAGAGAATTATGATGTGTTGACAGATTTGTTAATATGGACGATTTTATCGACAAGCAAAAAATAATTCCAGTCAAATTAAATTCGTTTTGAAATACAGCAACGTAATTTACTTATTGTAAATATTAAATTTAATCTATTCGTTCGCAATTAAAACTAAAATAAAAGCTTCAAAATATTTTTCATTTTTTAAAGTGAATTTTAAACCTTATTTCTTTCTTTTTATGTGCCATGTCCTTTCAGGACGTAGGCGATCCTGACTTTCCACTTTCCTCTATCCCTTGCAGCTCTCAACAAGTTTCTTCTCTCAGCTACCTCCCCCAGACCACGTTCTGTCATCCAATTGCTTAAGCCCGTCAAGTATGTCACGCGTTGTTTTCCCTTGTCCCTCTTTCTCTCTATCCGATCCCGTTAGTATCAAATTCTCCAGGCCCTCTTTCCTTATGGGTCCCAGAAATTTCAGCTGCCTCTTCCTTATGATAAGCCTCCTCCTTGTTTACAACCTCTCTAAGACCTCGTTGTTGCTCACATGTTCGCTCTATGATATATATATATATATATATATATATATATATATACGATCAAATACAGATTAAATATAGATCGGAATACGACAGGATGATAAGATAAAGAACAAATAGGAAACGTTTATCAATCTAACATGTCAGGGATTGAGAGAAAACAGACGGTTTTGCTTGGATCCATTCTCATTGGTCAGTTGTTTATCAGGCGGGCTCAAGACGTATTGAGAAACAAAGAAAGAATTAAATATGAATGTGTTGAAACTTGAATAAAGCATGGAATAATAATAATACAACACAAAATGTACTTAAACAAAATGTATTGACACAAGAACGTGTACACAATATTTACAGATAGTTTGGTATATTCTTGGGAAGACCGTTCCTGTAGAATGGGTTAACTTAGTCGCAGTCGGGCAGAGTCTCTGGATTGGATCTCTTCTTCCTCCCCCGTCTTCCCGGTACCAACCATATTTATATGGTCGGTACTCCACTATGTAAATTAGGTGGATAGTACCACAACAGAATGCAATAAAATGGCAGAGGAAAGACTTCGACATTTTAAAGAATCATGCAGGTGCAGAATTAAAATGTATTTTGAAAAAGAAGGACAGTATTTTGAACAGCACATAAAACAATTAAATAACTAATAAATAAATTTTTTTATGTGTAATTATACTTTTTATAAATTATCCCTATGGAGTGAAGCTTTTGTGCGTGTATGGATTGGATGTGGAAAATGCTATCATCAATGACATAAAACACATGAATTCCTCAAATTTCAAGCGGTTGTTCATTATTTTCGCCAACAGGGGGCCATTTCCAGAAATTTTATGAATAGTTAGCACGTAAAAGAAACTTGCATAGATATACCGAACTCCTGTTTCAATATTTAACGTTATCTTTTACAAATTAATGAAAGGCTAAATTCAGTCTGTGTCACACCTGATATCAGTTTAACAAAACAGCCCAGCCCATATCGGTAACATTTTTATCCTTGTCCCACATGTACGGCAATTGGCTGCCCGCATAAAGACCTTGTGCCACACCCTACTTTAGAGCAATGGTCAAGTAAATAACATCACGAATTATTAGCGTAGATTAGATGTGGCACAAGGCCCAAATTATGGGAAACCCGGTGAGGATCGAACTCACTACGCAGTTGTAATTGATCTAGCAAGTCAAGCTTGTTAATGATTACAACACGTCAAAGTAGCTAAGTTTTTTTTTTTTTTTTTTTTTTTGTTTTTGTTTTTGAGGTTCTAGGCTGAAACTATGAGGTACCCAGTGAGGATAAGCTTGCTAACCATTACACCAAGTTGAAGTACTCTAAATGCTTTTCTAAACGTAGATTAGGCCGAAAGTGTGGGGCACCCAGTGATTATCGAACTCTCTATTCAGTTGTAGTTGATCTAACATGACAAGCTTGCTAACCATTACACCACGTCGAAGTGCCTACTTCACGAATTTATTAACGTCATTTTATTTTAAATATATATTATTAACAAATGGCATTTATAACATAAATTAGTAGCATTTCATTTGCATAACATTTTAATAGCTTATTTAAATAAATATTTCATGTTATTTATTTTTAATTGAAATTTTAAAATTTGCTATATATAAACAATATTTCTAGAGATTTTTTCATTCGTCGTGTTTGTATAGAAATAATTTCGTGAAAATTCACTCGTAAGTTAAAATAAAAAACTACAACGTTCATAATAAGCATTGTTGTCGTTTGACATTTTACATTAATATAAATTAATCAAACAGGGCCGGAAAATGTTTATGGAATAATTTCTTTAAGTAGATTTTATTAAAACTTTACCGAATTATTTAAACAAGTGAAAAAATAGTAAGTTCGTTGAATCAATTACTACTACTACTACTACTAATAATAATAATAATAATAATAATAATAATAATGTCAGAGAATTATTGAAATACAGTATTTACATTAGTCGGACTATTGTCCTCATCTTTGTCGCCATATTTGTCACAACGTTTCGGCCGTTGTACGCTCCGGCCTTCTTCAGGTGGTTGGAATTTCGAACTGAACCCTTTATTTCGATCCCTGGGGTAGATTGTTCTAGTTCCACGTGCCATGTTTGATGGATGTCAGTTATCAGTTATCTCCTGCTAATTTTCCCTCTGAAAGTTCTCCACTGCCTTAACCAGGTATTGAACTCACCTTCTTTGGGTCTGTCACTGGATCTAACCAACGCCTTTATCCACGTGGAACTAGAACAGTCTACCCCAGGGATCGAAATAAAGGGTTCAGTTCGAAATTCCAACCACCGGAAGAAGGCCGGAGCGTACAACGGCCGAAAAAACGTTGTGACAAATATGGCGACAAAGATGAGGACAATAGTCCGACTAATGTAAATACTGTACATAATACCTCATCTCAGAAATATAGACAAACTGAATTATTGAAATGCTTATCTTAGCTTTGTGAAACTATGCCCAGAGTAGCAAATTCAAATGGACTTAGTATAATGGCAAGAAAATTTAATAAAAAAGATCTTATATGACAACTCTTCTCTGTGTTCGTACGGCGTACATTTGGTTGGTTTTGAAAATTGCTTTAGTCTAAACGGAAGCATTCTCGAATGTTTAACTCAGAATAATGAAAAAGTTATCCCGAAGAAAACGGGGTCTTCTTCTTCTTCTTCTTTGTGCCGTATCCTTTAGGAATTTAGCAATCAGGACTCTCCACAATTTCCTGTCATTTATATTTTGTCTTTTTTATCTTACCAAAGCGTTTTTCCGCCATTCATTTACTCAAGTCCGATCGGTAGGTTATGCGTTGTTTTCCTCTCTTCCTCTTGTCTCTGAGTATCACATTTTCCAAACACTCTTTCCTCATAATGTGCCCTACAAATTTCAACTATTTCTTCCTGAAGTTAAGTATAGGTTTCTTTTTGTTTCGATTTTCTCTAAAATTTCGGTGTTACTAGTATGTTCGATCCATGGGATTCTCAGCATCTTCCTGTAGAACGATATTTCTGTTGTTTCAAGTCTCTTCTTCATTTGCGAGGATATTGTCCGGCATTCACTGCCATATGCGAGGACTGATATTATAGGATTGGTGTACAATTATCAGACGTTTTTAAACAATATTTATCATGAAAAAAGAAACGTAACAATTCAACAATAAAAATTTTAAATGAGTATGATTATCGACACGCATTTTTATAACCTGAAAATAAAATAAAAAAATATTTTTATTAAAAAAGTAAACAAAACAGCAATTTTTATTAACAAATAACTCACCTACAAAAACGCCTGATAATTATACACCAACCCGATATATAACTGTTCAGTACTCTTTTTTTTTGGTTTCTAACGAAATTTTTCTGTTTCTTAATACTTGGCTTAGCTTTTGGAAGGCATCTTTCGCTATGTCCATGCTCATTTAGAATGTCAGTGTCGCAATTTCAGTCTTCTGTTAAAGCACTACCTAGATATTTAAATTGTTGTACTTGTTTGATTTTGGTATTTCTAATTTGTAATTTGCATGTTGGGTTCATCTCCTTTTACTAACAACCGCACATATTCAGTCTGTATTATTTACAGCTGTCTTGTATTTATGTAAATTCAGAAAAAAAAAAGAAAATTTTAAACTAACTGAATATTATTAACGAAACTAAACCTCTTGAAATAGAATCCCACCTCTAAATTTATTTTTAATCCAGTGCACTCCTCCAAAGCTAAGCCAGCAAGTGTTAATAAATTTAAGCAAAATCAAGACTTTGTTCTATGAATTTTGTAATTCGTTGTTTTTACGACTGAACGAGGGTATTATGGTTGAAGTATTTCAGTGAAAAGAATCTTGACATACGCCTGACCCAGCGAAAAAATGTAGCTATTACACCTCATCTTCCTACATTTGTAACGTGAATTCTCGACATTTTTTTCATGAAATTAATCTATTGGTAATCTATTCGTGGAAAAAAAATGTTTCCCTACTGGTGGAGGCGGGGGGGGGGGGACACCGTGACAAATAATCTTACACCAAAACAAGTAAGATTTATTATCAGACCCTAAACAATCCTAACCATCATCCTACCCTTTCACTGCTGAGTCGCAATCCTCTACTGTATATACCTGAGTATACACTGACCTTTTTAAGCATTAAAATCTCCAGAAAATTCAAGGTTACCTATACACTAAATATAAAGTCCATGATAAACGTATTCACATAAATATTCATACTTTCACATAGATTTATTCCACATCACTATTGCATGTATTCTAATATCTTCTTTTAAACGCTAGGCCCTTTCAGAATATAGGTGTTCATGACTATCCACAACTTCCTATATATATATATATATATATACACTTATATATAAAAATTCCCTAAGTATATAATCGAAGTGGATCCTAATAATATGAAAATATTAGAAATGATCCACAAAAAAGAGCTCAATGTGAATACATTCGTCATCTGCTGAAATAGCCTATTCCCCATATGACGTAAAAGGATTTGATTAATTATCATATATATATATATATATATATATATATATATATATGTGTGATATATATATATATATATATATATATATATATATATATATATATATATATATATAGTGATATATAGTGGAGACTTTCGACGTATGAGGCCCGAACAGCTCAGTTTTATAATTCAGCGACCAGAATATCCATGCATATGATTTGATTATAGTGGTAAAGGCTTTTCAGAAGAAGTGATAAGAAAATTGTGTAGTGTAACACCAAGTCTCCAAACAGCACTCATGTTTTGAATTCAGAGATTTCCTTCTTCTAAACTGGTTGCCAACCAAGGCTATGGTGGTCAGACTACCTTGCTACTTTATACACACACACATATACACACACACACACACACACACACACACACATATATATATATATATTGCTTGGACTGCTGTCGTCAATGTTGTTGCCATATTCACGGCGTTTCGACCCTTCTACGCTCCGGCCTTCTTTAGGTAATTGGAATTTCGGACAGAACCCTTTATTTCGTCCACCGGGAAAAATTGATTCTAGTTCCACGCGCCATGCATTTTCTGGATATTTCACTATCAGTTATCCCCCTCTTCAAGTTATTTTTTGTTCGCCTCTGCTGTATCGAGGTATTGAACTCACAACGCTTGAACTCAAAGACACACAGCCCAGTAGATAAAAGCGTTGGTTGAATCCAGTGGCTTGACCCAAAGAATGCCGAAACGTCGTGAATATCGCAACAGAGATGAGGACAACAGTCCGAACAATGTAAATAGTGTAAATAATTACAATACCTCATTTCAGAAATATATATATATATATATATATATATATATATATACTTAAAGAAAAAACAGACCACTTTACGGTTCCATAGTTATAATTTATTTCACCAGAGATTTTATCTTTCTCTGGATCTTCAGACTTCACTTTCTGGTAAGATACCAATATATGAATCAGCAGCAGCCGTCTCAGAACCGGGTGTGGTCGTAGGGATACTGCTCTGCTGAGTACCTGACCAGCTCCGTCTATATATAGCAATAGCAATACCATTTCGACTTCCTCTTATATTTATGAAGTCTTCCAGCAATCGTTTTTTTTTTTTTATCTTGGCCGAATTTCATATTATATTAGCCTAAGTTTTTGATTCACGTTTGTCAACATCAGGGTAGATCGTGAAAAAGAAAGGGGTAGTGTCATTATTTTTTTGAATGTGTCGTTATTTTCCGAAAACGAAATCAAATGCCGATAACACATCAATTTTTATAACACTGGACGTGCATATGCATTTCTGAATTGTTATTTAGTTATATAAATGACTGATTTAATTGTGTGAAAATGGTTTCTAAAGTATTTACAATTATATCTGTAAAGTTTTCTCGTGTTATTTGAAAGGCAGCTGATATTGTAATCCTTGTGGTGATCACGTGAGATGAATGCTTGCGACAACACAACAGGAATTTCGACCAATTTATCTACACAAAGCGACCATCTTTGCGAAAGAATATTTATACATTGGAGAAAAGATTATAAAATATCATAGACAAAAATATAAATTGTTAAAAACAATACATGAAAAGAACAATTGCAGTTTAGGCATGAAACAGGGTGTTGCCTCAGGGTGTTAAACTCAATGCATATATATTTTATATTTACATACGGTCTGTACTTGATACTGAGCACTTTAACCTATATATGTAGCATTCCTTAAAACAACATTTTATCATATATATATATATATATATATATATATATATACAAAAATATAATTTTAAAGTGTAGTATATTTATGGGATAATGTGCTCAATATCAGTGATAGAGGGTTTATAATATAAAATGAACATTGAAGTCAACCTTCATAGGCTCTGAGTGTTGACTTCAATGTTCACTTTATATATATATATATATATATATATATATATATATATATATATATATATATATATATATATACCGAATGTAACAGCAAATTTGTCCAAATTGTGTATCGGCAAAATTGTTAGAGTAAGCTTTGAACCGTTTTATCTTAGAAATGATTAAAGATATATTACTGGAATTCTCTGAAGTTTTTATAACACTATTGGACCCTATTTTGAACAATAAGAATGTATTTAATTGATGGTGATCCATCTTGCTCTTGTTCCCACTGTGAGGGTTTTTCAGTTATTCTTAGGCCAATGTTGTCAAGATGGCTAAACATTTTATCTGAAAACCTGGAAAAAAAACTCAAATAGGGTGGTGTTTTGTAGATACTAAATATTTTGTGGCATAAATAGTTATGCCATAATGTTAAACGATTTGGACAGTTTTTTGTTAAACCCGGCATATATATATATATATATATATATATATATATATATATATATATATATGATCAAGGTAAATTTGAATATGATCAAGGTAAATTTTGAAAAACTAACCACATTTTTTACTTTTGTTGATAAATACTTGTTACAAAATAAAATCCTTATATTTGCCTTGATGAAGTCCATCAGATTATGAAATGCGTGAGCTAAGTTTTCATTTTGTCTATAAGACGAGATAAGTTTTCTTTGAGTATATATATATATATATATATATAGAGAGAGAGAGAGAGAGGCAGACAGACAGACGGGCAAACAAAGAGAAATCGAGAGAGAGAGTAACCGATGGTACTGGCCTTGTTCAAACTGCCGATCACGCCAGATAATGCCCTGTCTCCCAGAAACTGTAACTAAGATCTTCTGAGCATAGTTGCAGTATATGCACCACAGTTTGGCTGCGTGGCTGTTGAAGAAACATACATGATTCTCCAGCACTCACCCGTCTGAAACAGGGATTTTCTAGCCAACTTACTCTCTCGCTCTCTCTCTCTCTCTCTCTCTCTCATACAACCCCCCCACACACACACACACTGTGTTTCTCTCTCTTTTACTCTCGTTCTCTTGCTTTCGCCTATACATTCTTGCATCCGCGCACACAAATATATATTTAGAAAGTTAGCACTCTCTCTTTTAATAATTCTTTCGCTTTATATTGCTTTACATTATATTTTAATTTCACTATCTCTTACTCTCCCTTTCTTACTCTCCTTTTACTATTTATTCATCTAAACATTTCTCCTCTCTCTCGTTCAAATTTCTACTTTCCCTCTTTTTAAATTTTTCTTTCACTGCCTCTTATGCTCTCTATATCATTTAATCACTCATTCTTTATATATATATATATATATATATATATATATATATATATATATATATATATCAGTCCCTTTGATTTCGTTATTTATTATCTTTACTTTCTTTATATCTATATATCTATCTATACTTTTTTATTTTTCACTTTTATTCTATTTCTATCTCTCCTG
>CAHIKZ030005477.1:2945000-2972500 GCA_903632075.3 Acanthosepion pharaonis
TACAAGAATTTCTTAACAATGGTCCCCGTCTTTCTTTTATCTTTATTGACGTATCGACTATATCTCAAGGTGATGATAACTCTTATGGATGACCAGAAATGACATAAATAATATTGTAATACAAGATATTGGTCAATAAAAATTATTATTACTATAATTATTATTACTATTATTATTATTATAATTGTAGAAAAATTTATTTGCATCAAATTAGTTTTCATTTTAAGCTTAATCATATAATATTTCTTTGATTATTAAAACCTAAAAATTTTTATTAGTGAAAGATAGGATATTGTTGTTTTATGTCAAATAGCTATTAAGGGGTACCACCAAGAAAAAAAAGAAAGGAAAAGGGGGCCATGGGTAAAAAAGGTTGAGAACCACTGATGTAGATAAAGTCAAAACCCATCAGTGGCTGAAGAGGATAAAAGTAGAAACGGATGTATTTATAATGGCTGCACTGGACCAAAGCATATTCACTAGGAATTACCAAGGAAACATATTCAAGAATGACACAGACCCACTGTGGAGATTATGTGAATAACATGAGACTATTGACAGGAAGTTGTGATGAACCAAGAACATTCATGTCCTGAAGGGACACGGCACAAAGAAGAAGAAGAAGAAGAAAAAGAAAGCTATCACTTTGAATGCTGATTTTCTAGGCAGACGCGCTTTCCCACAAGAATAATTGGCGTTGCATAATCTTTCTTCCTTAAGATCAGCCAATTTGATCTTGTGTCATACTAAGCTGAGTAAATGCCTTGGAACACATTGTACCATTTGGTTCTAGCCCATATGAAAAACCCAAGCATTTTAAACTGCTGATCTTCTAAACAAACCATCTCACTTGTAAGATTGGTGAAATATAATCCTTCTACTCTCAATTCTGCTCATTTGACCTTGTGACGTGCTAATTTAAACTTAGTGTCTTTAAACGCAAAGGTAGGTAACAAAATGGTGGATGTATGTCTGGTTGGTTAGAAGTTTAACATACCGACCATAAGATCCGGTTTCGAATCTCATCATTTGTCAGGGTGGCGAATTTTTGATAATATCGACCTGGGGAAACGATCACAGCGTAAGACACTGTTGGAAAATGTCTGAAAGCCACAACTCGAATTGATTCAAGTCTTGTTATTGAAACTGAGTAGAAGAAACTATTCAAAAACCATCGATGGCTGTGCTTGCACGAAGTCACAAGTCATCGTGACTGAGGGTTTCAGTGTACTGACCTTGTTCAAAATGTTTTTCGCATCAGATTATGTGCACTCTCTCACAGATACTGTATAAATATAAACTACGTAGGTCTGTGGGTGTTGAAGAAACAGAAACATGCCTGAGTAAATGTCTGAAACAAGGATTATCTAGTCGCTCTAGTAAACGAGTAAACACGAATACGTAGGAAAATCGCAATATTTTCACGTTTTTTTTATTATAAAAGTTTTTAGTCCATGGTTTTGAGCTTTTAATTTCAAGATTAGATCTGTCCTATTATCGTTATTGTTATTATTATTGTCGTTATTATCTTGTGGTTGTTATGATATGTTGTTACGATCTTTCAACAGGTACAAGCCCAAAAAGAAACCATAAAAGGAAATCACTTTTACACCATTGACCTCGTCTTTTGTTAAATCACCAATCGAAATTAAGACATTGACAAAAAGTTAGGAAATAAGAAATAACATAGTATCAGCTAACAGCGGTTCAGATGCGGAAAACCGGTTGTGTGTGTGTGTGTGTGTGTGTGTGTGTGTGTGTGTGTGTGTGTGTGTGTTTGTGTGTGAATATATCCGTGCGTTACTACGTCTATGTGTATCCATTGGTCACGACTGAACGACTCAGTGTTACTATATAGGTGGGCGTCATATTTTTTTTTAAAAACAACTTTAGTTTGCAGTCAGAGTTCAGTCGTCGATTACCATTAAGAGAGTCACACCATGTCTCAGGTAAGCTCCGTGTATTTACTATACTTACTTAACTTGTCGCAGTAGTTGTACCGTGCGATTCAGGTAGATTTTCTTTTCTTTCGTCTTTTTCCTACTGGTTTAAACCACTGGTTGATTGAATTAAGGTGTTGCTTTTAAGTATCTCTTAAACACTGCGTTTCTTGCTACAGCTTTTAAACGTGAAGGCGATGATCGCTACTTTTATATGGTTAAACCCTTATATGTAACATAATCATTATGTCATATTTACAATGCAATATTGTTTACAAGAAGGTATAGATAGATAGATAGATAGATAGATAGATAGATAGATAGATAGATAGATAGATATTTTCATTTAAGTAACTTCTTTGTGTTATGTCCCTTCAGGACGTAGGCAATCATGTCCCTCCACAATTTCCTGTCCGGTGTAGTTCTTAATAAATTTTGTCTTTTTGTTATTTCTCAATTTACTTAAGCTTAAGCGTTCCTTTTGCCTTCAATCTAACCCCTGCGTAGCAGATTTTCCAAGACCTCTTTATGTACACTATGAATTTCAACTGTTTCTTACTGTTAAGTATAAGTTTCCATTTTCTTTAAAAGTTTGTTGTTAAGTAAGCAATAACTTTAGGATTTTTTTAATTGTTTACAATACTTTACTGCGATATATAATTTGGATCTGACAGTTTTAATAAAAAGAAAAAAATATCTATCAAATAACTTTAATACGAACCTTGTTACAAAAAGGGTATCATTTATTGTTGCTTTAAGAATTCAATATTTTGCTTTATTACAAAACTAAACTGGGCATTTTCTGTAGAGTAGTGATTAATTAATTTGTCTCACTCGATTATTGGATTATTGAACTGTTTAGAATGTGTAGATAAAAAAACTCCAGATATATATATATAAATATACACATTCAGTTAAAAAAAATATTCTTGATTATGGCTAATAGAATAGACGGAAGCGCTTGGATATAGAGAAGATTCGGACAGCTTTTACATCTTTTATGTTCAGAAAATAAATCACTTAAACGAACACAAAAAAATTAGAATAAAAAGCTTAATCGCTGTATCTTGTCAGTCAGCTTTAATGAAAACTAATGAGCTGTGATACAGCGAAACAGTCTGTGTGTGGATGACTATATATATATATATATATATATATATATATATATATATATATATATATATATATATATATACCACCCTAATTGAGTCGAATAAAAAAAATCAAATCAATTATTCTACTATAAAAAATTTAAAACAGCTAACCTTATCCTAAAAAATAACAACACACCAGCTAAATTAAAATTACAACGAACGAACATTATCTATGAGTTCAAACGCTCCTTAAGGAACTGTGTTCCTGATCAAACCGAATTCATAAATAATTACATCAGTCTATTGTGCCAATCCAGACGCCTTAAGTTACACCTACCTGACCACAGCTCTATTAGAACCCATTTAAACAAACACGTACAAACTTATCAGACTCCATCCAAAACATACTAGTAGAAAATACAAACATAATAACCTTATCCACGTGTAAAAAAAAAAATATTACTAAATAATGGAAGTCTTAATAATAAAAAAGAAAAAGTTAACATTTAATAATATTAACTACGAACACGGCCAAAATGCGCTGTGTTCAGAAAATAAAACATCCCTATAACTCTAAAAACATACACACAACCCACAAACCCAAATAAATTGAAAAAATAAAATCATCCTTGATAATGGCTAAAAGTATAGCCGAAAGTGCTCGGAATTACAGGACATTTGGACAGTTTCTATACACTGTGTGTTCAAAAAAGAAAACACTTGTTCGAACACAAGAAAAATTAAATAAAAAACTTAATGACAGTATCTTGTCTGTCGTCTTTAATGGAACATATATATATATATATATATATATATATATATATATATATATATAAAGAGAGAGAGAGAGAGAGAGAGAGAAAGAGAAAGAAAAACAAAAGAAAAATAAACAGCGAGGCTCAGCGATAGATTTATCTCATACGTTCTGGGTCTGCCATACAATACTCTGTTTCTATCCTCTTAACGACCTGGGAATGTGGTACTAAAGGAAGCTGAGTGGTCTTAGAACTGGTTAGCTTCATATCATTTATTGAGTCCAGTTGTCCATGTTTCGGCACAATTTTAGTTGTGGCAGGAGGTGCTCAACACCTTTCCGGACCACACTGAACCCACCCATCAATTTGCCTTATATTATATATATATATATATATAATATATATTATATAAGTAAAATGCAATATATATTATATAAGTAAAATGTATATTAAATATTACATAAAATTAGACAAATATTTAAAGCTGACATACACGCTATAACAGAAACAAGCGATTTGTTTCATATATATATATATATATATATGTGTGTGTGTGTGTGTGTGTGTGTGTGTGTGTATGTGTACAAGTGTGCGTCTGTGCATGTGTTTGCGTGTGTGTTGTGTATGTGGATGCGCACGTAGCGCTGTGTTTATCGACGCAGAAAGTGGGATTGGCGCACAGAGTCTAAATTCCAGACTCGGTCGCATATGCACGAATACCCTTGGGGAAGGGATGAATCCATGACGTCTCCCTACAACCAGGGGTTAAAAGTAGGGAACACTGGGTTTTCGAGTTTTCGAGTTTTCGTTGACAACCAATCCAGGAGAAGAACAACCCTCGATTTAAAACCATTTGGGCGTTGAGCTAGCAACTCCACTTACACTTGTACTTGCTACAGAAACCATAGGAGCAGCGCCTAGCGTTTTACGACTATCACCCTGTACAGCATAAAGGTGTATATATATATATATATATATATATATATATATATATACTAGTTATACACTCAATAATACCAACTATGGACACGACCACAATGTGCTGACCGTATTTGGAAAATAAAACTTTCCTATAATTCTAGATGCATACATATAACAATCCATACATTCAGTTAAAAGTAAAAAATAAAATCGTCCTTGATGATGGCTAAAATTATAGGTGGAAGCGTTCGGACATGCAAAACATTTGGACAATTTCTGCCTAATTTACGCCCAGAAAAGAAGAAAATTATAAGAACACAAGAAAAATTAAAAACCTTAACCGTATTAACTCGACACTAGTTATTAATGAAACTTGTATAACGAGGGATTGCTGCCCAAATACACAATTATATACATATCTCTTTTGCTCTCTCTCTCTACACACACACACACACACTCACATATATATATATATATATATATGTGTGTGTGTGTGTGTGTGCGTGTGTGTGTGTGTGTGTAAAAATTCAGATATAAATAAAATATATCTGTGAAAAGACAGTAGGAATAAAGACAAAATGAAAACTTGTCTTCACCAACGCGTTTCGTCCTCTGATGAACTTTATCAAGGCAAATGTAAGGATCTTATTTTGAATCATGTATTAATAAACAAAAGTAAAATATCGTTAGGTTTACAAAATTTTAAATTTGAGAACGCTGAAAAATATTCTTCTGGAATATTTTGTACAAGGCACACAAAATCTACAACTACAAAAAAGAGATAATTACATTAACAGCAACAAACAACGACAATGACAATAAAGACAGGCGTAGAATAACTTATAACTCTTTAACATCTACTATCCAAACCAATTCATCAAATCTTAACAATGTCAATCAACCACATCCAAAACTATTATGGGTATGACTAGAACGCAAAATGTTCATAACAATAAAAATTCTTGGGCTGGTCGATATTAATTTCACTGTTTAAGAAAATAAAAAACGGATGTCAAACGCAAACACGTGTATTCACTAAATATAACGTTTATTGTATTAAGAAAGAAAAAAAATATATATATATAAATTAATTAAATTAAAAAAAGACAACATTAAGGTTCGATTACTATAATTTATTCCTCCAGAAAATATATTTTCTTGGGAAATAAATTATAGTCACTGAACCTTAAGGTTGTCTATTTTTTAATTTAATTAATTAATATTTGATCTTTTGTTACATTCAGCTCTTTGGATTACAGCCTCTTCGGAATTATCAATACGGATTGCCAAACCCTTTATTACCTTACTATATATATATATATATATATATATATAAAAGAAAGAAAAGACTAAAATTCAAACGCTTATATCATCAATTTAAAAAAGGGCTCAATACAAGAGTAGAGCAATAAATATTTATTATATACTGTTACATTAGAACATGCAAGTTACTACTAAAAAATTGGTTATTGTTGTGGTAAACCCTCTTACAGTATAATGAACTCTTCCTTCTCTCATAAATACAAACAGCGAGAGTCGGACGAGCGCAGAGTGTGAAGTGGAGTAGTGTAGTAGACGCAGTGCTAACCTACTTATTACTAACACTATTGTACATATCTTCAATATACTTTTACAACCTACCTTCGTCATTCCGTGTCTTTCTTTCTGGCCCCTAAACAGGCCACAACAGTTATACTGTTTCGACGTTTAAACACGTCTCATCAGGTAGTTAGCAATGATGGTAATTGTTAAGGACCTGATGAGACGTGTTTAAACGTCGAAACAAAATATGCAATTTTTTAGTAATAACTTGCATGTTCTAATGTAAAATTATATATATATATAATTGCATGGATATGAGTTTGTGACCATGGGTTTCACACTTTTCCGATCATCAAACAGACCCTTCTTAAAAATAAGTTGATCTTATCCGTTTTGGTTTATGCTCAACCTATAATGGAGCTAAGTATATATATATATATATATATATATATATATATATATATATATACATATATATTATATATATATATACATATATATATATATATATATATATATATATATATATATATATATATATATATATATATATATATACATACATATATATAGTTTGCAGTATTTATGAGGAAGCGTGATCAATATAAGAGAGCGTTTATTTGACGTTCAGTGTGTACATAGGAATCAACAAAGCATGGGGACTGCCTGTTCTACGCCTCAACGGATTTTTACATGATAATATGTGTTGGTTTTTGTATATGACTGTTTACGCTTGCGTAGAACAGCAAAATGACCACAGCCAAAATTAATATCAAATGGGCAACAATGAATGCAGATTTGCACGGCAAGCTTGAAAACCGCATCAATTGGAAATCAATGTCAAGCTACAAGAATACGAAACTATTGTAAATGACAAATCTTAACAATGTTGGATCTTAACAATGTTGGATCTTAACAGAAGCGCGAAAAGCTTTGCCATTTTTTTTATCCTTGCGAAAATACGAATGTTATCACTGGCTTATGAAAAGGTGCTCAAAAAAGGAAAGCGAATATCAATTAACCATAAAACTGGCTTCACTGAAAGCCATAAAATCGTATCTTCACTTCATCGTCTGGTTTATTTAACGGATAAATAAAAAGTTTGAAAATTAAAAGGAGATAACTTTTATATCTGATTAGTATTTTTTAATTATTTATATATTTTTGTTTATTTACGATAAGGAATAACTCCATAAATTCATCACCGAAGTTTCCATTCAGATAATGTTGCCTAATATTTTCATTTTATTCTAAGAATATTTTGAAAAACAAACCCATTTAAGTATTTGTCTTATCTAAAATACACAGGTAATTAAATTGAATGTTTTAAAACTCTTCTGTATTAATTTATATTACGCTTTTCACTTGTTTTAATGTTTATATTTTAATGTTTTTTTTTAAGTTGTTTTTTTTATAATCTTTATTTATACTTTATTTTCATTGACCGAAAAAAAACAATCAATTTCCTGGCTTTAATTGATTTCAACATTAAAAAAATCTTCTTAAACAAACCAACTCAATCGTTGTTAATCATTCATTATCGTAAATAAGCAACAATCAAATTAACGAGAGTAATTTTTTTTTAAACGATACATTTTAAGAAAAGCACCATTCACGTAAAACAGTTATCTCCCTTTAATTTTCTACGTCAGGATCTTTCGGTGAAGCATAGCATTTACACAAGTGAATATTCGAACAAAGGACAACTGGCAACAACGTCATAAAATCGTCGCGTCATGTTATGTCACGTGTCCCGTCACCCATAGGAAACAAAGGGACAGAGCAGTTTTATGTCTAAGGCAAGACAGCTTAATGGAGGTCATACCTCTTTTGGGTGGTTCGGAATTCAGAATATTCCTTCTCCTAGACTGGTTGCCACTTCAAGCACTCTTAATTAACCCATAGTTGTTATATAATCCGTGCAAGTTCTTCGTAGTGGAATCAGAGTTTGTTAGTTATTACTCCACTTTCTTAAGTGCAATATTCCCTCAGGATGTTGATAAATCTTTACGCTCGACAGTTTCATTTGTTTAATAACTGTAAACTCTGCCCTGCCTTGATTGCTTGCGGAAGACAAATTGGAGTAGTTTTTCGTTCTCCACGATTCTGAATTCAGAGCTGTCCTTCTCATACACTCGTTTCTAGACAAGGCTAGCTTGCCCTGACGTTTGACATAGTATAGGGAAAATAAAATGTATGACTTTCCGAAGGGTCGAAGAGAAAATAATGACATAATCAAGGTATTGATACGCTACATTACTTCAAATAAAAGGTTAGAAAGGAAACTCCCATCAACCATCGAAAGCAGCTACTGGACTTAAGAAACCTATTTTCCTGAAAAATTGTTTTAAGAGAAAGATTTTATAAATTTCAGCTGACTGTTATACAAGCAGCTCCATCGATAAATATCGAACGTTTCTTTATAAGGAAACGGCTAATATTACTATTACCATTATCATTAGTGAAAAATGAACACAAACGTTCTCACCAGGAAATTGAACCCAGTACGCCGATTCCATTATTAACACTGTTAACCATTGGTTTATATCGCACCTCTCATAAATTCAGTTTATTACTGACGTAGCGAATGATAGGTTTATTCGTTGTTTCATATTTGTGGCCTTGTGGTAGATATGAATAAGTTAGTATCTTCATGACACACGATGATGTCATAAATGGCTATGGGTCCTATCATTTCTTCACTTCTCTCCCCCGGCAAAACATTTCTTGGAATTCTTCCTGTCGTATTTTGAAGCGTCTCAGTCCGAATTTTATCCAGTCATTTTTCGATATTGTTCGTCACTGTGCCAAGGATACCGACAATAATAGGAACAAATTCTAATTTCCTCGGTTCCCACGAGCATGATTCCTTAAGTTTCAAGTCTTGAAACCTGTCCTCGTTCCCCTTTTTCTTTCTCTACAACCCGCACAAATCCCTTGGTAGCGCTTTATCTATAATGCAAAACTGTTCATCTTCCTTCCAGATAATAATTCATGGCCTTTATTATTATTATTATTATTATTATTGTTGTTGTTGTTGTTGTTGTTTATTTAAGCCTCTATAAGCAAACTTTTTCATGATTTTCAAATTGCATCATTCAGCTTTCTGCTTCTTTTCTTTCTGACGTCTTCGGGGTGGGGGTAGGGGTCTAGATCGATGCTCCAACACTGTTATTTTTGTTGTTGTTGATGATAATGATGTTGTTGTTGTTGATTATTATTATTAATATATATATATATATATATATATATATATATATATATATATATATATATATATATATATATGATCGAAATAAAAGTATAAAACTTAATATTACGAGACATATTAAAAAAAAAACGGGTGAAACAACCGGTTTCGCTCCCGCGAAGAAAGAAAAAAAAAATATGCAGAAGGAACTAGAGACAAATGGCAGCGAGTCCCACCAAACACTCACGTTGTTTGCACAAATAAGGCTTACGGGACCCGATGTAAAGTGCCTCCAGAACCTTTAGATGAAATAAGGAGTGGGACTCGCTGTCATCTGTCTCTAGTTCCTTCTGCATATTTTTTTTTTTTTTTTACAATTCCTTTTATTGTACATTTTTCTGTGTTAATTTTAAATCTCCCGTTGAAGCCTGAAGAGCGGGAGCGAAACCGGTTGCTTCACCCGTTTTTTTTTAATATGTCTCGTAATATTAAGTTTTATACTTTTATTTCGATCATTAAATTTTGTACCTACAAAAATATCTTTAAATATATATATGTGTGTGTGTGTGTGTGTTATACAGGGTGTCCATAAAGTTCGTGTGCACTTTAAAGAATTTATAACTTTATTTGTATTTGCGATAGAAATAATCTGTAAAAAATCTTATAAAGTTTAATGTACCTAGTTTTAAGTATAGCTAAAATAACTAATGTATTTCCGGCATTACTGTAAATCAACTGGCAAATGTTTTCCGTGAACTGCAAAATCGTATTACCTTTTGTATTGCTAATGATGGAGGACATATGGAAACTTAAATAAAATTTCAATAAAACCTTAAAAAATATAGATTTACTTCTTTCTAATCCTTTTTACAAACTATTTAAATTTTTTAAAGTGCACACGAACTTTGTGGACACCCTATTTATATATATATACATATATATATATATGTGTGTGTGTGCGTGTGTGTGTAATAGCATGGTTACTTCTTGAGTTTCCTTGAATCTTTCGTACTTGTTTATATTGTTTATATTCATGGAGAATATTTTTTATGTTTATTCAATTCCATGAAAAAATTTTAGTCATGGGAACCCAATTGAATGATTAAGTTTACCTGTTGATATCAAAGAAAAATGTTTTAAGGTTTTGTTTTTTTAGTTTTTAGTTGTTTTTTTTAGTTTTGCTTCAGCGATTCTAGAACATTTTCATAAACAGAACAAAACGCGTGTTTTAAATATGGAAAGGATTTTTGCTTTGATTGTAATTCTTAGTGCAAATCAAGTGACAGCAAATCTTGTCAACTCGCAAGCACTCTACCCGGACTCTCTTTTTTTTTCTGACAAACTTAATAATATTATAGATAGATATCCATTTCTTCCGTTTTTAACCAACTCTCTTGACTATTCCATGTTCGCAAGTAATGCTGAGTACAATACTTCGGGAGAGCTAATAATGGTCCGAATCATTCCTGAGAGTACAATTTCTTTATTAAGTCTTTCAAATGCCGGTAGACACAATTCCCACTGTTTATTACAAAAAAAATATCGGACGTCTACTCAAACATGGGTATCCACTAAAATAATGTTTAGTGTAATAAGCGATAACATAGGATCAAAAATTTAATCCATTAATTCCTTTAATATATAAATATATATAAATATATATATATATATATATATATATATATATATATATATATATATATATATATATATATATATATATATTGTTAAATGTAACAGACAACGAATGTCTGTTATGTTTGATCATGAGCCATTCTAAACTTCATATATTTGCTTTAATTTCGAGCGAAAATAAAGACAAAACTGTCCAACATTTGGACATTTTTTATTATGCTGTTCCCCAATGTAACCTTTCGGCTCACATGAGTCATCTTCAGATTGGTTATATGGACATTTATATTCACTATCAAAGATAATATTCTGTTATGTTAAAATAGAAGATTTCTATTCGACGATAACGGTCGCGGAATAGCAGACGCTGGTCGTAAATTCATGATGCGGTTCTATGACGTCGTACCACATGAGAGAACGAAATATTAACAACAGAACCATATGTCTAAATGCAATATATATATATGTGTGTGTGTGTGTGTGTGTGTGTATGTGTGTGTGAACATTGAAGTCAACACTCAGAGGCGACAGGCTGTTTCATGCTTGTCGCAATCGTCAGGAGTCTATCATGAAACAGCTTGTCACCTCTGAATGTTGACTTCAATGCTCACTTTTATATTTATATTTACATACGCTCTATCTCTGATATTGGGCGCTTTATCCCATAGATATAGCACACCTTAAAACTATATTCTTTCACACACACACACACACACATACCTATATATATATATATATATATGTGTGTGTGTGTGTGTGTGTGTGTGTGTGTGCAAGCTTTATTAAATATGACAGACAAAGATCTTTGATTAAGTTTTTTATATAATTTTCATATGCTCTAATAATTTTTTTTTCTTTTCAGTAGATTATACAAAAACTGTCCGAGTGTTATATTTTTTCCGAGCGCTTTCGGTTATAAATTTACCTATTTTCAAGGATGAAATATATTAGCTGTAAACTGGGAATAGCTGTTGTGCGTACATGAACACAATATGTTGACTGTGCTTTGAAAATAAAACATTCTATAATATTAAATACATACATACAAGAGCAATTTCCAGTTTGCAATTAATATATTTCATCCTTGAAAAGGGCTAAATGTAGAGCCAAAACGCTCGGAAAAATATAACATTTAGACAGTTTTTGTATAATTTATCTACCGAAAAGAAAAATTTGTAAGATCATATGAGAAATTATATAAAAAACTTAAAGCGCCCTGTCTGTCATATTTAATGAAGTTTGCATGAAAAGAGGATTGCTGCCTAAATACACAATATATATATATATATATATATATATATATATATATATATATATATATATATATATATGATAAATAATTGAATACATATATGTTTATTGATGTGTAAGTATGTGGGCGCCTGTAGAATGTATATGTATGCTCACTGCAACGGAATGTGGCACAAAGACAAATTGAAAGTATGAGTCCCAAGTGTAGACGAGATTAAGAACAAAAATTGTGTTGCTCCCTCAACACTTCCTCGTTTGAGCGCCGTAGGCATCAGGATCAGGGATTGACTCTGATTCTTTTAGTGGAATGTGAAAGGTACTCCCTGACCCTGTGTTTGAGCTCAAAACAATTCGTAAATAAATGCAGCTTTAATTTTTCCTTTTTTTTTTTTTTTGATCTCTCAGCTTGTGATTTTTACCTTGCTCGATTTCGCTCTTCTTGTTGTATTGTTATAACTAACTGGCATATTACTTATGCCTAGACCCCGCGACCACGGTCACACTGGCGTCAATATTACACCCGACCCAGCTTAGTGTAAAGAAGAGGAAGCGGTAAATTAGAAATCCCCGGAAACAGGCACCTTCTCAGATCTCAAATGAGAAGAGAACAGATACTACACTTAGTATTTACTTGTCGCCCCACAGGATGCGACACAAAGTTAGTTTAATGTGGGGAGCCCGAGTATGTGCACCGGGGCCAGGTCGTAAAATATCCCAGCCCCTGCAGACGTAAGTTGCGTTAGCATCGATCTTATTACCGATCCCCACCTCTTTAGTGCAATGAGGTAGGTACTCCCGTGGGCAGTTGTTCCTCAGTAACGGGCAGCTGTTCCCTGGGACCGGGTAACTGTTCCCTGGGACCGGGTAACTGTTCCCTGGGACCGGGCAATATTTTTCAATTGCGCTGTGTCCAAAAACAGAAACACAATTGAGAGATAAAATTTAGTTTGGCCCCCCGAAGGCAGATACTACACTTTGATCATAGCTTAAAAGATTGAGAATAAGCTATTTACCTGACAACGTAAAGGCAGGATGAATAAATGCAGTTAGTATTTACCTGACCTGTCCACTAAGGACACAAGGTTTTAATATTTATTAACATAAAAATACGTCAATTCGGCACAATGCCGGGAAAAAGAGGGTTGAGAAAGGGCTTGTTATGCAAAGCCTAACATTAAATAATAAAACTACTCACTCATTCATCCCACGTTCACGAACAATATTCTGTCCTCTTTCATTCGTCGACTGCCACTATATCCTGCCTGCAGATCATTATTTATACTATAAATACTAACATGCAATGAGGTGGGGTATGAACAACGGAAGTATGAAGGGATGGATCACACGAGAGGTTTCATTTTACCAGGGTGTTCGAATCCAGAGGGTGAGTACCAAAAAGCGGAGACTCTCCCCGTAACGACACACAAATGCTAAAAAGGCCACTCTAGATTGGCACCTTTCAAACGTACCAAATTGGTGTACCTTCACCCATACATAGAAGACGTCAAGGTATATGAAACTTTCAGGCACCCTGAGAGCAACCAGAACCCCTACATATTCCCAAAGCGGGCGCACATGGGCGGTGATGGAAGACGTTTTCGGCTGTCTATTCTAGATCACTGCATGTCCCACACTCAGGCGATTCGGTTAGCCCATCTTGAACTTGATGTTGACTGGCATGGCATTTCGTGCCAGGTCCGGGGCAATTTCCGAGTTGGTGAGGAAATCATTACCTAGGGCACGGATGTCCTCCTTCGTCAGGCCAAGTTGCTGGCAGAAGTGATCACAAGCAACCTCGTTTACCAGGCTCTGGTAAAGGGTCTTTCTCACTCTCGTCAAGTTTGTTGTCTGAGGAATCTATCTAGTGCCATTTGACACTCGCGGAGAAAGGCGTTTTCACTAGTGGGTCTACGACGCGCCTTTGCGATACAGTGTAAGGTGTCTGACCTGAGCACCGGAAAGGCGGCTGCAGCGCATAGCCCCCAAAACGGACTCCCGGCCGTCATGCGACTCAAAAATGCCAGACTGAATTTCCTCAGGAGTAGCAAACCCAATCCCGTACGACGCAGGCACTGAAGCCGTGACAAAATATCACCATAGATGATTACGTGATTAACACAGGCTTCTGCGTGTGATTTGTTTCTAATATATTCATGTGACTATACAAAAAATATATTTTTAAAATAAAAAATATATTTTTTTTCTCCAGAGAAAAAAATTATTATGAACGTTTCCTGTTTGTAAAGCAAAAGATGCTTACACGTATGATCTCCCGTAGTGAAAATCGATATTGGTTTAATGGTGGCTGTCCTGGGTATGACGATAAACTACGTCCAACAGCAAGGCCACTGAGGTTTTGAGGAGCGTGGAACCACCTCCTAATTGCTGGTGTTCCCAGGTCCAGCCTGATCCGGGGTGGTAGCACCTGTTAGGGTCCCAGCTATGGGAAAATAGTTGACCCCCCCCCCCCAAAAAAAAAACTGGGGTCAAGACACTATGAAAGTGTAAAAATAGGTTTTAATACCAGCAATACGTTTTTGTAAAAAAAACTTACCAGCAATACATTTTTGAGGAAAAAAATATTACCAGCAGTACATTTTTGAAAAAAAAATATTACTAGCAATAAAAATCTTGTCGGAATAACCCATTGAGGGTGATATACCGTAAAACAAAAGAAAATTTAATGATGGAAAACGTTACCTTCCACGAAAAGTTACAAAATTGCACATAATCATTATTTATGTATGTGGTTATGTATGAGAGATTGTGTGAGTGAACAAGAACGAAACAATTTTTAAGTAAACGTTATGAAATTAGGCGTGTCATTCAAAACGACAATCCGGCCGCAGTTAGCCCATGATTGATGTAACACGATTCAACTCGTTGCCTCTTTAATTGGATGGAATAACCAAAAAGAAATATTAGTTTATTAATAAATCATAGATGGAATATCTTTGCTATTTCTTAGATTAAAAACATTAAAACAGAACAAATAAGAACAGTTATATAATTTCACTTATGAAAAATGTCTGAGAGGCGCCATCTTTTCATTTAAATATTTCTGAGAAGTGCATCTAAATGATCGAAATTTTTTTAAAAAAACATACGCTCTGAGTAAAAAGCGATTTTTTTTATTATTGTTTTGAAAAACAACGTTAAGAATCATCTGTAATACGTAATGCCATCAGTTGGTAGGGTCTTCAAACTTTTTCATCGTTCTATACTTGTAGACGTGTGTATTTATATCGCTTATCAACTATTTAACGAGGTCAATAGTGAATGTAATTTCAAGAAAAGTATCCTTTCAAGTCATATGTGAAATCCTAATTCTCTATCTTACTGCTGAATGTTTTTTTATGAAAACCTTTGAACTATTTTCAAATAAAACAGAGTAATTTCAGTTTTACCAAGCCGAGTGTAGTCATCAAAATCGTGGATACATCAAATCAAATATTTTTTACTGAAAAGAAGGAAATAAAAAGAAAGAAAGAAAGAAAGAAAGAAAGAAAGGAAACGAAAATAGGAAAAACAAACATTTTTACTGAAAGAAAGAAAGAAAGAAGAAAGAAAGAAAGAAAGAAAGAATGAAAGAAAGAAGGAAAGAAAATAAAAAGGATCAAAAGAAAAAAATGAAAAGAAAAAGAATGCAAGAGGAAAAATCAGAAAAAAAAGAAAATAAAACAAAAATAACGACGAACATAATATAAAAACATGAAAAGAAAAATGAAAGTGTATATAAGAAAGAAATCTCAAAATGATAAAGCAAAGAAAAAAAGAAAGATGAAAAGGATAAAAGAAAGAAAGAATGAAATATGAACACGATAAAAGAAAGAAAGAAAGAAAGAAAGAACTACGGTTATAGACAATAGCGAAAGAACTAATTACAGTTCTTTCTAGTTGAAAACAATAGATGACACAAATAAGTAAAATGACACAATAGAGAACTAAAGAAGTCATCATGGTTAAGATCAATAAAAGGATTTCAACAGATAAGAGAGTAAACACTGATTTCAAAACAGCGATTCACTCAGCGCTTATAAAAGCAACCGTAGCCCAGAACTATAAATATTTATTAGTCCATTTCAAGTGGAAACAAATCTTGAACCAATTTAACCGTGGTATGCGATAGCAATGCCATAAGCTTGTTCTAACAACATAACATTTTTGCGATTTCTTTTATGGCATTTCTTTTGGTTCTGTTCTTTATGAGAACGAATTCCTCATAATTGCTTTCAAAGTCTCAATTTGATTTTCTTAAAGGTTTAAAAAAAAGATTATGAAATAAAATATGAGAACAGAAATACAAATACGCAATAAAATGAACTTGATAGCATAAAGCATTCAATTCGAGTTCGCAGAAAATCAGTGAACAATTTCACGGCTGTTGTAGCTTTGGAAAAGATTCTGAGTTTAAAGTGGGAGACCAGCGTACATGGACTAGGGACAATTGTTATTATTATTATTATTATTTTATTTCCTTTGATTTCTGGTGTTTACTCATTTCCTTCCGGGTCCCGCCCAGAAACCTAAGATCAGAAATGGCATCATGACATTTTCCCCTGAGTAATTTAAAAAAAAAAACACACAGATATTTTACATAGATAAAGCTCTTCGTAAGGTGTGAAAACAAATTTTTGTATTCCTTTACAGCATGGGCTACCAGGAATCACATTCAATGAGTTTATTGGAATCTTTTCAATCAATCCGAGGGCTCCAACGACGACAGAGATTGTTGATGTTCCCATTTTTGAGATTTCAATTTCAATGTTCTTGTATTTTGATAGCTTTTTGAAGATCTTCAAAGAAACATTGTAGTCTGCAGGGACTGCCATATCAATAAGGAGGCATTTTTTGCGGTATCTAATAACAATGTATGGGTCATTAGCTTTGACTGTTCTGTCTGTGTATATTGTATAGTCCCATAAAATTGTTACAGGTCCTATCTCCGTAACCGGGTCTGGGTGGTGTTCATACCAATTCCTTTCAATTTCCTTTCATTATTATTATTATTATTATTATTATTATTATTCCTGTTGTATACACATTTACTTCCGGGTACTAACCTAAGGTCAGAAATGCCATCATAACATTTTCCACTGATCATTTAAAAAAAAAAAAAAAAAACTAAGATCACACACTATTTACATAGATAAACCTTTTCGTAATGTGTAAGCTGTACTTGTGAGTACAATCTTTTGTATTTCTTTAGGGCGTAGGCTCCCAGAAATCCTTTCAATGAGTCTATCGGAACCTTTTCCAATAAATCTGAGGGCTCCAACTACAATTGGAATTATTGATATACTCAGATGCCACATATTTTAGATTTTTACTTCTCATCCTTGTATTTCGATATTTGCTTTTAAGATTCATAATGATACATATAGGCATATATTTTGTTTTGTGCTCTCTAATCACAATGTCTGGGCGATTAGCTTTAATTGTTCTGTCTGTGTGTATTGTAAAGTCCCATAAAACTTGTTACAGATCCAATGTCTGTAACCGGGTCTGGGTGGTGTTCTTACCAATTTCGTGTAGTTTCCTTTCCGTAAAAGTTGCATATTTTCCAATGCAGATATTGACCCATTCTGTCATGCCTGATTTTATATTCAGTTGGGTGCCAATCAGGTGCTAATCTGATCCAAGATGGTCAATTGTTTCTGAATATTAATCACAGAATCTATATTTTGGGCTAACACAATTTTTCAGTATGTGTACTTGGTAACTGCATGATTATTATTATTATCTTTTTTATTTTCTTTGATTTCTGGCGTTTACACATTTCTTTCCGGGTCCCGCCCAGGGACCTAAGGTTAGAAATGGCGTCATGACACTTTCCACTGACAAAAAAAAAAAAAAATTAAATTACATAGAAAAAGCCCTTCGTAAGGTGTGGGCTGTACTTGTCAGAACAATTTTTTGTATCTCCTTGAGGTATGGACTTCCAGGGATCCCTTCAATTAGTCTACTGCAATCTTTTCCAACCAGTCCTAGGGCTCCAACTACAACAGGGATTGTTGATGTTCCCATATGCCACATTTTCGAGATTTCTATTTCAAGGTCCTTGTATTTTGACAACTTTTTGAATATCTTCAAAGATACATTGCAGTCAGCAGGGACTGCCATGTCAATAAGGAGGCACCGTTTTTGTTTGTGGTCTTTAATAACAATATCTGGCCGATTGGCCTTGATTGTTCTGTCAGTGTGTATTGTGTAGTCCCATAGAATTGTAACAGGTTCTATCTCCGTAACCGGGTCTGGGTGGTGTTCATACCAGTTTCTTTCAGTTTCCTTCCCATAGAAGTTGCAGATTTTCCAGTGCAGATATTGGCCCACTCTGTCATGTCGGGTTTTATATTCAGTGGGTGCCAACACAGTGCAACCTGATACAAGATGATCAATCGTTTCTGGATACTTATCACAGAATCTGCATTTTGGGCTGACACAATATTTTAGTATATGTGCTTGATAATTCCTAGTTAGCAAGCATTGGTCCTGCGCAGCAAGGATAAAATCTTCAGTTTCCGCTTTCAACACTGCACTACGTAGTCACTGATGGGTACGGGTTTTGTCTACGTCAGCTCGTTTGGTACGGGCAGAGTATTGGCCATGAAGCGGTTTATCTTGCCATCGCTTCTGTATCTGGTCGGTTACATTCGTCTTTGCTGTCTTTTTTTAGGTATTTTGCAGTTTCAGCCGGTGTATTGTGCTGTAGTTGCATCTCTACGCCCATTTGAAACTCCATTTTGAATTTGTTGACTTCTTTCATTACGGAGTAAAGACGCTTACTACTTTCATGTTCCTTGACGCATACCATCATCCAGTCTTCTGTACTTTCCAAATATCTTTGGAGGCCAATTGTTGTAGTTTTGTAGGACAGTTCTAGTTGAACTAATCCCCTGCCTCCTTCGGATCTGGGCACATACAGACGATCAACAACAGCTTTGGGATGATGCATGCGATAGCAAGTGAGAAGCTTTCTCGTTTTGGCGTCCATTCGCTTAATTTCAGCTATGGTCCAGTTAAGGATATTAAAGCTGTATTGCACCACAGGGACAGCCAATGTGTTTATGGCTGATATCCTGTTTTTTGAGTTTAGCTCAGTATTTAGTACCAGACGTACACGCCTGTAGTACTCTTTTCTTATTTTTTCCTTCATTTTGGGCGGGGGGTGTTGTATGCCATCTCCTTCGCTAATTCCTAGGTACTTATAAGCTTCATCATGCTCCAATTCCCTAATCTTTGTGCCAAAATCTAAATCTATTAAGGGTGTTTCTGTAATTCTACCTTTCTTGAATGTTACTTTTGCACATTTATCTAATCCGAAGTCCATACCTATGTCGTCACTGAAGTATTTTACAATATTGAAGAGGCCTTTCAACTCATTGTCGTCTTTGGCAAAGTGTTTGAGATCATCCATGTAGAGTAGTTGATTGAATATTTTCTTATTTATTTTGTGACCATAGCTACTGTTGTTCAGTTCATGTGTAAGAGGGATTAAGGATAAACAAAACAGAAGGGGTGATAGAGAGTCTTCCTGAAAGATTCCACGTCGGATATTCAGACGGTTGGATACGGCAGTGCCCACGGTGTGACTAAGGTATAGTTTGGTGTTCCACATTCCCATGCTGTGCTTAAGGAAATTTATTATTATTATTATTATTATTATTATTATTATTATTATTATTATTTATCTGCAATTGAACAATTCCCAATAGATAAATGTTCCAATCCAGACAGGTTTATTTTGTACTTCTTCTGAAATAATTTGATATTATTAAAGTATATCAAAAGTATATTTTTTCAGCTTATGTAATGCTCTGCATATGGTATCTTTTGAGAATACTGCCATTTTAAAAGTTTTCAATTACTGATAGGCGAGATCTCATTTGTTGCGAGTTTTAAAGTATTATTAATCGAATAGAAATTGTCGTCCACTTATAGAGTTTATTTCAAGCCTTAAAACATGTAAACCAGTTATAAACAGTATGATCAAAGAGCGTTTGATTTTATTACACTTACCAAATTCTGCGAACCTGTTCAAAATAACGCCTCAGAATTGACGAAATCAATATTTTTCACCGCCATTATGGAATCTAAAACAAAACGTACAGTTAAACATTTTATTAGTGGTACAAAACTTAATAACCACCATAAATAGACAAATGAATATAATTAAATGAAAAAATTACGGACGAGTTAGCTAACCGGTTTCGAACCTCGCTTGGGGCTAAATCGATGTTTATAAATATGTATATAGTATCAATGAAAGGAATGAAATCTCGGGGAAAAAAATAGATGGAATATAGAAAAAGTTGCAAATTGAAAAAATAATGTTTTTTTATGAAAGTATTTATTTACTTATATATATTTGATATTTCAGATTGACCTCAATCTTTCTTCAGAAATAACTGTTTGTTTACAAGTAGCATCCGTCGCGAGACGCGGACGTCTCGTGATATGGAACGCCACTGTGTTCGAATATTCCTAACGTAAATCTAACTGTAATAATATATAAATATAGGTAACTATACTCGTCCCGAAAAACCTTCGAATTTTTGATTCGCCAATAATCAAATCAATCTCCAACCTGACGATCCGCTTAGGTGAAACCTGAGTAGGTTTGTCTGGCTCACTAGGTTTTGACTATATATATATATATATATATATATATATATATATATATATATATATATATATATATATGCCGGATAGCACATTTTTTTATTATATTTTCTCGGGTACGCAGGCCGATAGACGTAATACATAATTATTTACATTATTTATATTGTTCGGACTGTTGTGCTCATCTTTATTGCCATATTCACGACGTTTCGGTCGTTGTACGCTCCGGCTTTCCTCAGGTGATTGGAATTTCGAACTGAACCCTTTATTTCGTTCAGTGGGGTAGATTATTCTAGCTCTACATACCGCACCCCTTCTGGATGTCTCAGTTATCTCCCATTAATACAGCTTTCCAAGATTCTGTTCACCATTGCAATATTGAACTCACAATGCTTTGGGTCAAATCACTGGATCCAACCTTCGCTTTTATCTACCATGTGTTCAATTACCTGAAGAAGACCGAAGTGTACAGCGACCGAAATGTCGTGAATATGCCAATAAAAATGAGGGCAACAGTAATGTAAACAATTTAAATACCTCATCTCAGAAACATAGACAGGTAATACATAATGTTTAAAAATAATAAAAATAAAACATCGAGCGTTTATTTGAAATATGGGTATTAATTTTTATTATATTTTAACAGTATGTATTACGTCTATCGGCCTGGGCACTCGGTAAAACATAAAAAAAAATGTGCTCTCTCAACATTAAATGCTTAAATAGTTGAAATAGTTAATGCACGATGAGGAGATCAGAATATATTTATCATATATAAGGTCTAACATTCAAAAAATTGCCAAAGAGCATCAAGAACATGTTTCACACAAGCAACTTAAATATACAATGAAAAATCTTAAAAAATAAATGCTTATTTCAGGAGACTTTATTTTTTTCTTATTTTCAAATTTCATGAATAATTTTCCCTTTTTAAAGTGCGCTCAGAATTTCGGTTATTCTACAAGTTCACCCTGAAGTTTGATTTAGTTTGGTTTATTTTGTTTTTAATGTGTTATTTAACGCTGACAAGAATTTTAGGATATCTATCCTAAAAATCTTGTCGGAATTATATATAAATAGAATATGTATTCTTTGTAAGAAATCAGTTTGTAGATCAGGTTTCATTGACGTATTATTTTCGTCCCCCAAAAAAACGTATTGCTGGTAATATTTTCCCCAAAATTGTATTGCTGGTAATTTTTTTTTTCTTTAAATTTATTGCTCGTATTTTTATACATTCATAGTGTTTTCGCCCCAGTTTGGGGGTTAACTATTTGGCCATTATTGCGACCCTGACAGATGCAAACTCCCCCAGGTCAGGGTGGAGCTGGGAACAACACGATCCTCAAAACCCTCTTTATCAGAGGCCTTGCTGTAAAGTAAAAAAAAAAAAATGTTAAGAAACACTGGTATATGTAAACACTGATTCACTCAATTATGACTGTAACATATTAAATATTGGAGGCAAGTTAAAAGGAAAATTTGTGATCATATTTTACAGTTGAGTACATATAAATCCGGTATATCCAGCCAGGTATTTATAGCATACGGTGTTCCGACTTGTTTTTAGTTTATTTATTTCGTTACCCGTGAATTAAAACCCCGGTTGGACGAGCATATATAAAGCCTAAGAAGATCTTCTATTGCATCAAAGTTTGGTCTGGTCATTCATTGCAACTGGGGCAAGGAATTGCTTGTAAATTTTAACAGCTCCAAAACAAACCTGTTTTCATTTGATAACCAGCATGGCAGATGTTAAACACGAGGCAAGAAACACTTTGCGCTTTTCTTGGAATCAGCCTTTCCATTGACATGAAGTCTAGTGATTATATCACGAATTAACTCAGCAATTAAGCAAAATATTAGCTTGACTAATGGTAACCTCCAAGAAAGGAGTAACCTTCTCAGCTGATATGAAGTAAAAAGACTATATTGGATCCATTACTTGGTCAGCTGCTAAGACAGTTGGTTCAGTGTGTCATGCTAGACAATGTTTCTCTCCAGAATCTATCTTACATATCTATAAGTCGACCATTCATCCATGCTTAGAATATTGCTGCCATATATGGTCCGGTGCTCCTGCACTTAAAATTAAATTTAAATGGAGGGTAACAAATTTAAAAGTGAACAGATTTTAGTAGTTAAAGTGTTCAGTATTAAGAATTTGATTAATGTAGCAGATAAATAAAAATCGGAAGCACTTATCTTCCAGCTCAAATTATGCAAACACACTGCCCCACTTGCCAGAACAAAATGAATTAACTGAATTCATTAACACCTATTATATTTATTTATTTTAAACCATCAGCAAATGTGAATTCTATGATAATTTAAATTTGTCTCATATTTAATAAACTATGTGATAATTGGTAAACATTTGCTAGATTTATTTTCCTTAAACTTTTCATACAAATTTAAATTTAAAGATTCTTGATAGAATGAGGAGAAGGATTTGCAATATTATTGGTCTTGACATGACATCTCGGCTTCAGTCACTTTCCCGCCGCTGTAGTATAGCTTCCATGTGTCTTTTCTATAAATACTTTCACGGTAACTTTTCAGATTAACTCTTCACTGTGGTACCTAGACTTTATGGATTAAAACACAGTACTAGATTGACAACCAGGTCTCATCAATTTACAGTTGAAATGGTTAGATGTAACCGCAAGTTCTATGCTAACTTTTTTTTCTCGCACTTCTCACTTGTGGAACTCTATTACGGTTCCATCCTTTCCGGCCAACTTTGACTTTCAAAAATTTAAATGCAATGTTAATCATTATCTACTGTCTTCCTGATTGCTGTTCTATTGTTCTCGTATCTTCATAATGCTTCTGTTTTCCAAATCTTTCGCGCCCAGTAACCCCCTTCTGTCTTAGTGGCTTCCTCGCGTTAAATTCGATTAAAAAATATTACACGCAGAATAAGATAATTGCATGTATGATTTATTTATTTAATAATAATTTAAGTTCTAATATGTTCGAAATATTGCCTCTTTCTATTTATGCTTTTGTACCTAAAGGAACCTTATTAGAATATCTTCTTTTTTTAGTAGCCATCTCACACATGTTTTATGATGGAAACAATTTACAGCTGTTACGGGTTTAAGTGGGTTAAATAAAGTGTCCAGCATAACATCCTCGTCCCAGTTTGTAGTTACATTGTATTCTTTGCTTAGTTCCTCCTCCCGATATCCTGTTTCTTTGACATTGTTGTTCATAATGCGACCAATAAATTTTCAGATTTAATAACTTAACATTTTATGAATAGTCCAATTGACTAAAATATGTCACTCCGGGGAACATTAACTTATTGCCTAATGTTGGAATTTCCAAGTGAATTGCTGTTACCTGACCCTTAGCGACAGTCATCAGAAAATTCAGGGTAATACTGTAGTACTGTGTGTACTACAACCGAACTTCCCGGCTCTGGGCAGTGCTTTGTAACATTCGCATTTGCTTTTTTTTTATATACCTACATTTATATACGTTACAAATTAAGCACAACTGATAAAGGATGAAAAATTTTCACGGATTTTGATGTCATTCTGGGCCATTTTTTTGTCGTCCAAATCCGCGAATTTGTTTTGCCTATGCTAAGTTTCGAAAAAACACTCTATAAAATTCATTATTTTTTATCCATAATGTTGAATGTGTTAAAATTATTCAACTTTTTAACTGTTAAAAATTAACGCAAAACATTGTTGATTTGTTTGAAATAGAATGAGTTATGATGATATGTCTCTAATTTGTATTTAGATACATTGTATTTATTTTCAATTTTTCTACTTGAATTGTTCACCTATATTGCATATGATCCATTATTGTACATAATTAAGTTACAATAAAATTTATATCTTATATGAATACTTCCTTATGAAAATTGAGATTAAGTTCAGTAGAAGCCCTGTATCATAGATTCAGGCCCCCACCCCCACAAAATCTTGCACCGGCTCTGGTAGATGTTTCTCGTTCCGCGGTTCATACCTTGGAAACATTTTCCTTTTTGTAATCAATTCACCCCAAGCAAGGCGTTAATGTCACTAAGATACAAGTGACTACTGGGGGTGAAAGAGAATGAGAAGACTTTAGGAGAAGAAACCGGAAATCCGATCTTTAAAAGAAAACAAGGGATAAATCGCTACTCCTGTTCAAAAGAACAGGGTTGAGTATGAACTAGATGATAGACAAACCTATCTGCTCCTATTGAAACAATGACTGAATATCGAGGAAATTTATATTTTGCATTAAGATTTTTTAAAGACGTGAAAAAAATTATCTATCTTTTTAAGGGCAGTGTCTGTTCTGCTTGTTTGCAACGTTTTGCTTTTGGGGAAATGGAAACCGTCGAAATTATATTATATATAAGTTGCACTTAACAAATTCTTAAGAATATTATCGGCCTAAACACTCTAGAAAACTTAATAAATTAAATGTGTCATTAAATTTCCTCGAGTGTTCAGCCTGATAAATCTAACACGCGCTGTCTATATTTCTCGTAAAAAATGGTTACTGAGACATTAAGATTATAAGTCCCAAAAATTCATACACTAATGTCTTAAGGACATCTACACTGTCCAGTGGGTAAAAGTGTTGGTTGGATCCAGTGACTTGACCTAAAAATGTTGTGAATTCAATACCTAGGAAAAAAAAATTGGAGATAAAGGGAGATAACTGAGACATCCAGAAGAGGAATGGCACATGGAACTAGAAGAATCTACTCCGGTGGACGAAATAAAGGGTTCAGTTCGAAATTCCAATCACCTGAAGAAGGCCGGAGCGGACAATGGCCTCGTGAATATGGCAATAAAGATGAAGACAAAAGTCCGAACAGTGTAGATAACGTAAGTAATAAAAACGTGGTGTCTATTTCAGATGCAGGAATCCATTAAACAAGTAAATTGAAATCATAATATGTCGTATTAAATATATATATATATATATATATATATATATATATATATATATATATATATATATATATATAATGTTATTATTGTTGGCAAATAATATAGGCAAAGTTATATAATTTAAAACGTATTTTATATACGTTTTAAATTATATAACTTTGCCTATATTATTTGCATATATTATATTCATATAACAGAATTTCTGCGTATAAAATGCTCAATATACGACTAGATTGATAATTATTATTAAAGTGGAAGCCAAAACCTTCAATACTTAATGAAGCTCAACTCAGATGTCCATAAGTTTTTAATCGCTCATTGGCATTCCCGACAAAAATCTTGTATATATAATTTGTTGTTGTTATTAACACACTCTCTCTCTCTCTCTCTCTCTCTCTCTCTCTCTATATATATATATATATATATATATATATATATATATATATATATGTATAATAAATTTGGGTATGTAATACCGATAAAGTTATAAGTTATTGACATTTGGAAAAGCGTCCATGAAATTATGTTTCGAAAATTAGAGGCGAAATGCATTATCGGATATTATTTTGGAAACAAATTTCATGAACGTTTTTCCAAATGTCAATGAAATATATATGTGTATATATATATATATATATATATATATATAGGCAGCATATTTTCATTCAAAGATATTTCATTGAATAATATATGCATATTATTTCTATTTTTATAATAATCCTTTCCCGTTCTCTAATCAGTTTCTTTATGTTAAGATAACATTCATCAAGGAAGGCACCGTGGTTTTTTCCTACCCAAGTACTTTAGATCTCCTCCAAGATCATCCTCAGGGGTGAATTACAAACACAAAAACGTATTGTAACTGTGAGATGTGATGGTGATTTAAAAGAAAAAAAAACACGCGTGAACGCACTTATAATTATTTTAAAATTTTAAATTTATCTAGGTACCAACATGGGATCGCTGGAAAATGAGCATATCAGGATAATAACGGCCTCAAACTTGATAAAATTAATTTTTATCGTCTAAATGTTTATGTTATTATCAAGAGGAAAGATCAAAGTATTTTTTGTTTATTTTCTCATATTTTTTAATAATTTCTAGCACGTCCAAAATTTTCGTTAAAAATCTTGTATATTTTTATCAGCAAAATTGACAGAAAATCGAAAATTTTTTAACTTTTGTTTACAAAAGTGAAATCTCCGTTTAAAATTCTTTTAAAAATCAATTATGATTTTTTTTTAAATTAATTTAAAAAAATTAAAAATTATAAAGTTTATTTAATATATCTTGAAACAAAGATTACTTATTTTTTGTGCTGAAAAATGTACTTTAAAATGAGAGAAAGTCGGTCTTAAGAGCGTTGTTGTTTGACAAGTGACATGCGCATGATTTCATCACGCACTGATATTACGGGAGGAAAAGTTATAGTACGGAAGGTCACACGTGACAGTTTAGCTTTATGTGAACAACTTATTTAACTCGTTATTTTTAAGTAGGCATAGCATGATGAACACGGCCTTAAACTTGACGAAAGCAGAATTTTATTGTCAAAATGTTACTACCAACGCAAACCACGTGACGGTCTATTGTTTTCATGATGCTTCCGGTCTTCCGTATTTTGTACACAAAAAACATGTTATGTT
>CAHIKZ030005477.1:2977500-2982500 GCA_903632075.3 Acanthosepion pharaonis
ATCTATCTATCCTACTCTATTATGCAAACAGCGGATAACCTACCCATCGAGCTTCTGTAAAAATGGTTGGCTGAACAATGATTAGGAGATATATCAAAAAGACAAACTTTATTAAGGATATGTGGTTGTGGAGCGCCATAATCACCAACGTCCTGAAGAGACACAGCACATAGAAAAAGATTACCTCTCAAGTTAATTTAGTAAACTTGAAAATATACCTCATTGTCTTTCTCCTCTTTGTCTCTTTTTTATCGCTAAGTTCTTTATTCGATAAAACCCGGAAAAAAGAACACTCTCTATCTATCTATCTATCTATCTATCTATCTATCTATCTATCTATCTATCTATCAACTTCCCTCACCCCTTTTTAATATCGTGGATGATGGGTTTGATTTTTAGCTTTTTTGTTTTCGAGTATGTCGACAGGACCGTTGTCTCTGACTGACTGGGTAGTCGTACTACTAGAGGCAGCAAACGGAGAAAAGAGACCCAATTAGAGTGCCTCACCCGTCATGCTAGAGTGGAGAAAAGGCAAACATAAAAGAATTAGCGGAAGAGGCTGGGCTTTACCGACATCAGTTCGACCACCGTCAGTTGAAACAGAGTGTCGGAAACTAAACAACAACAAAAAAGTGTACTTCCGCTGGTTTTATTCAAATGATATCCACGTGAAAAACCCACCTACGCAAGTCTGTCCCAGAAACCGCTGCCTCCACACCTCAACGCGTTCTATACGTCTACCGACGGCAGGTTTTAAATATTATTCTTATTAACGTTGTTTTGGATGATAGCTGTGTATTCGCGTCTCTTGTGATTATTTTTTTACTGGTTCGTGAATTTTTTTTTGTTTTGTTTTGTTTTTATTGTACGGAATTGATATGTTATTGTTTTGTTGTGCTTTCTATGTTTTTTTTTTTTTTTTTGTAGTAATTGTCAAGTTCACAGATTTATCGCCTAACAAAATTATTATTATTATTATTATTATCTTCAAATTCCCTGCTAAACCTGTTTTCCTGGTTTTGCATGCACGTTGATAAGAATAACGTAGTGACTATATATTTCCTTTGGAAACAAATTCACCTTTTAATCGAAAGAACAATCATAAGCTCATACATAAGTTGGATATCATTGGTGTTGAAAATTTTTTTTTTTTTTTTAATTATGGATGTGGCCACTTCTCTTTATTTATGTATATTTTTATTATTTTTTTAAAGTTAAAAACAAAAACAAGCAAACAAATCAAGAAACGAAACTAAATCTGAATCGGCCACACAAACACTTTTATTTTTTCTTCCAATGGTTCAGAACAACCTAACAATGAAGTTGTGAAACTTTGGACTAAATATTTAGTTTCCCTTTGGAAAAGACACTAGTTTACTATGAGATCGATGTCCACATCTCTCAACTTATACTTTGTGAATTCGATCCATACTTTGTCTCTCCAGAAATAAGGATTCGTATAAAAAATAGCTGCAACAAAATTCTAATTTCATCTATTTCTCTATCACGGCCGGTACAACTGCTCGTTTCATTTTTATTTATTGACTGTATGTTACAAAAACGTAAAGACACCAGTTAAGAACAAAGTTATGTCGTAATGGTTTATGATACCAGCCTGCTAGCCATCTGCTCCACGGTGAGGTATTCAGATCAATAAGTATTACGTGTTTGCAAAAGTTTACAACATTTAATAAATCTATATTTATTTTTAGTATAAATTTTAGCAGTTATTTTACATGGACGACTGTTTTATTACCACCAGCACTGAATGTGCACTATTTGATATTTACACACACACACACACACACACACACACACATATAATTTATATATATATATATATATATATATATATATATATATATATATATATAATTTTTAAATTATATATATATATATATATATATATATATATTTTTATTTTTTTAATTTATATATATATATAATTTTTTAAAATTAGGGGATCATCCGATCACGCTACCTTGAGTTTCAACCTTTCGGTATCTTCAGGCGATCCGGGCAAAATAATCTTCTAACGCTTTAGGAAATTATTTACTTCGGATCGCCTGAAGATGCCGAAACCAAGATAGCGTGATTGGATGATCCCCTAATTATTTTAAATTAAAAAAAAATCTTCATGTTAAATTTTTATTTTCTTTTCTATGTGTAATGAGCACTTTTTAATATTACTGTTTCCTGGTCTAATTAAACTCTAACCAATAACTTTTTATAATTATATATATATATATATATATATATATATATATATATATTCATAAAGTGCTCAATATCAGAGATAGAGCGTATGTAAATATAAGAGTGGACATTGAATTCAACACCCAGCGGCGACAGTTTGTTTCATGCTTAAAAGCAATCAGGACTTATATATATATATATATATATATATATATATATATATGAGGAATCGTCTTTCTTCTGTATATTCCGTGTATTTTTTAAAACAGAAAGCACTGGAAATGTTTATACACACCTTTTAAATTTTCACTTCGCTTTTTCATCTATTTTTGCTGTTTTCAAACCATGCATACACATCCACACACAAACACACACACATATCGGTGATGTAAAAATGACCGGCGCTTAAGTGTTAGTGCATACCATATATCCAACTGTACACACCACAACGATCATTTAAAAAAAAAAAATGCAACCCACGGATCATTTATTCCCTTATTTTTCTTTTTTTTTAAAGCAAATTTTAATTTTATTTGAAAATGGAATCGTTTATTGCTTGCTTGTTTGTTTTTCTTTGCATGTCTGAATGTATAAATACGTATATCAAGCAATACATCGTCTAATGACGAAAAAGAAAAGAATTTTATATTTTACGTTACAAATCTTTTCAACATAATCTTCTTTGTCAATGCACTTAATTCACTGGTGAATAGAATATCATTTACATTGAGCCAACATTTTACAATGAAATTGATTCGTGCTCGCATCGTACATGTCTTTTAGTTAACTTAATGCCTAAGTTATCAAATGAAAATTAAAAAAAAGTTAAATCATTCGTTTATAGAATTAAAAATGTCAGTTTATATTCTGTATGATTTGATATTTTCTTTTTAAGAACATAAAAGCGTAAATTAATCAATGTAGGGTAAAAAAAAATAAACGTGTAGTTTTAAAAAGAAAGACTTTTAAACAGTGATACTGTGTCAAATCTGTAATCCTAAATCTTTTAATTTGAATATAGATGTGTGTATTCAATACATACATAAACTGTGTTGATTTTCAAGCACTTTTAACCAAATTGGTTATTGTCTCTTAGTACACGTCATAAAAGATTTTATATACAATCTTTATATTTTAAGCAATAATAAATCAATCCCATATGCTCTCTCCCTCTTTCTATCTCACTCTCTTTCTTTCTCTCTCATTTTCTCTCTCTCTCTCTCTCTCTCTCTCTCTCTATCTATCTATCTATCTATCTCTTTTCTCTCTCTCTCTCTCTGTCTCTCTGTGCAAAGCTTACTCTGTGGGGTCGACTATAGAATGTTAGCGAATTCGCTTTGCTATTGCTATTGCAGTGAGTTCGAACCTCTTTGGGTGCTCTACGATTGTGGCCTTGTGCCAGACTGACCTCATCTTAGAAAGCATAGTTTTACTTTCATTACTCCCGTACGGACTCCATTTATTAATCTCGCACCGACTTACAAGGCTGAATAGTGAAAACCGGCGGCTGGCCCGTTTTTGTTTTTTAGTTTCATTTTTTTTTTTACCGGTTGCTTTCAGTGTAAATAAATAACACTAACTGTTACAGGATGATTTATTTATAAGTTTGGATGTTATTCTTTAATACATACCATTTAACTTTACCTCTCCGACTTTTCACGGCATTCAAAACAGAGAATCTGTCACGTGTTGATATTGAATCTCATCATTTCTCTTTTCTTTTCTGCGCTTCCGTCTTACTGTTTATTTTTTAAGCTATTTCGAAAACATATGACAAGCACACTCGCCATTCTTATAAAACACGTGTAAATGTACAAGTGCTCTTTTCTCCTCGTCTTTCTACGTAAAAGAAAACTTCTCTAAAGTTTATATATATATATATATATATATATATATATATGTATGTATGTATATATAAATGGTGGTACTCGTTTGGAAAAACCTCGGATAGTTCAACTTGCAGTAGAACAAATCCGTACCCGAGGAAAAATGGGGAATAAAAAAAGAACAAAGAACATTAAACCAAGGCGAAAACAATCATCCAGTATTCAAGATCCAAATCTAACGAGAGAAAAAACAAAAGGAGTAAAAAGGTAACTACGTAAAGTGCTCAATACACTAAGTGGAGCAAAACCTAATATATATATATATATATATATGTGTGTGTGTGTGTGTGTGTGTGTGTGTGTGTGTGTGTGTGTGTGTGTGTGTGTGTGTGTTTAGGAAGTAATCCTTCATTTATACATGTTTGGCTAAAGTAGGTACCTCATAAAAAACACGATACCTAAGGTTTAAAATGCATTTTAAAGATGAAAAATCGTTCTTTAAGCTCTAAATTATTTTTCGTTATCTGTCTATTAAACTAAAAAAATATATAAAGAATAGAGAAATCCTTGGTCGGTGCACTGTAATAATGGCACAAGTAGAAATAGCACGGTAAAAATGGCACATGTAAAAATTGCACGGGTAAAAATGCCACAAGTAGGAAAATCGGGAAAATGGCACAAAGTGAAAACATACAGGAAAAAATGAAATGCACACCTTATCTATTCAATAAATTCTAAAATATATATAAATATCGAACCGGTAACTCTCTAATCAGACGCCACTTGACTCCTGGTTCAGTTGTCATCAGTGGTTCTATCATAAACAGTTTGCAAGATCAACTACTATCAGATGGAGATGTGTTAAGAAAACATCTTTTTGTAAAGGTACCATGACCATCATCCTTGATATGACTAATCCTGCAGCAGCTAAAAAACCACAACATTGCTTCTGATTATAGATAGATAGATAGATAGATA
>CAHIKZ030005477.1:2987500-3020000 GCA_903632075.3 Acanthosepion pharaonis
CACATTTATTTCTTTATAAATTGGTAAATGATAAATATTGCATTGTATTAGTTCTGATTGTATCAGTTTTTAGAATGTTCTAAATATAAAATTATTCTTGTAAATAAACACTCTAATAAATAATTTTTTTTTTTTTGTATATCCTCAAGAACAAAAAAATTATATAAATTCACTTTCACCATATGTTTAGGTTTTATTCCAATTCTAATCATCGCTTTTTAAAACAATAAATATTCCCAAAGAGTGAAGATACTCTTTTGTGGACGCCCCGGGCGATGGGCAATAAATCCCCACAAGTGTAAGGTAAAATAGTGAAAATTAAACTCGCTACATTCAAATCGAGACAAACTCATTAATCATTGCGTTACGGTAGACAGCCTTTGTCTATTTGTTGACTAAACTTGAGTACGGCCCAAAAGCAAGTGAGACTACCTGTCTATGAATTTAAATATGGGATTTAGTAAAATTATCTTAGTCTGGCACAAGGCCACAGTAATGAGGTGCTTAATGAGAGCCAAATTCAATATACAAGCTTACTACAGTAAGCACCAGAATGAAATTTGTAAAAAGCAGCAACTGATTTATGTATGCATCCATTTTCCCGATGTCTTCCCAATGTGATAGATTCCCAAGTAGGCATCTATGCGGACAAAACTATTATTTACTCCTGCCTCAAAAACAAATCTAGTGTCGCCGACAAAACTAACCTGGCCGTTTGTCTCGAAAAGGACCTCTAATCGGTTGTGGACTGAGACAGGAATTGGCTGCTTAAAATTAATGCCTCAAAAATAAAACTACTCTCTATTACTCACCAAAGAGAACCATCCCTGCCTCCCATTAGAATGGCTGGCGCTCAATTCCACGAGAGCACCTCTTTGCGACTGCTCGGTCTCACATTGTCTGCTGACCTGAGATGGAACAAATACATTGAGTCAATAGCTTCGTCCACCGCAAGAAAAGCTGGCTCCCTATGCCGCGCCAGGACATTTTTCTTGCCGGAGTCGATCCTTCAAATCTACAAATCAACGATTCGTCCTTGCATGGAGTATTGCTGCCATATATGGTCTGGAGCCCCTTTTTGTCTCAGTGTCCTTGATAAAATCCAGAGACGGATATGCAGTGTAATTGGCCCTGATCTAGCATTTCGTCTGCAGTCGCTCTCTCACAGACCCGCCGTCGCCTCCCTCTGTCTTTTTTACAAATACTTTCATTGTAACTGCTCCGATGAGCTGCTGTCGCTGGTTCCCAGACTTCATGCATTTAAGCGTCCAACTAGGCTGGCATCTCGCTCTCACCCTTTCACTGTCGAAACTGTTAAATGTAGCCCTCTCTTCTACTCCAATAGCTTCATGTCTTGTACCTCTCGCCTGTGGAACTCCCTCACCTTTTCCTGTTTCCCTGATAGCTATAATCTCCAACTATTCAAATGTAATGTCAATCGATGTCTCCAGATGCCTTGATCTATCCCCTATCCTTCTCTTCATCCTTTCCTCTATCACTCCTCTTTGCTCTCGCACTGTAACCCCTTGCGTGCTTTTGGCTTCCCTCCTTGCTTGGGGTTGATGATTAATTTCATCTCAATACGTTTACTGCGGTATTTTTACATTAGTTAATTTTTTATTTTTTTGTAATCGCGGGAAAAAAAATTATACAAAATGGGGAAATCGTGATTCTGATAGAATTTAAAAGTCGGAATCCAATAAATGATTTCAAAAATGACTTATAAAATGTTTCATATTTAGAACCAGGATGAGACAATTGAAATTTCCGGGACATAAGGGAGAAAAAGAACTTAGTGAACTTAACATTCACAAAATATATTGAAGGAGTGAGGGAAATAATGAGTGGCCTATATAACAAGCTTGTGTAAATGGTAACATTAGCCGTTTCATTATAAGGAAACATTCGGTATTCATTGGCTGAGCAGCCAGTGTTACTTGCAGTTAGAATTCATAAAATCTTTCTCTTCAGACAGTTTTTCAGGAAAATACGTTTCTCAAATCCAGTAACCGTCACTACTCTTTAGAGTATAGTGAGGATTTCCTTCCTAACCGAAGTAGTGTGGAATGTCAACATATTGATTATGGCACGTTCTCTTCCAGTTAAATGTGCTATCCATTTTAACTGTTGCTACTTTTGAAAGACCTCAAAAGATTTGGTTTCTGTTATTTGGTACAATTCTTTGTTTATGATTACGTAGCGCCAGTCCACGAGGTCCGAAAAAAAAAAGATAGTCCTCTCTAAGATCTACAGCGTTCATTAGCCGGAAGCCAGTTTTGATCATTGATCTGAGAAAGCGGTTGTATACAGCTGACAGTTCAAACATTTCTGTACAGCTAGGGCGCCATACATGACATCCATACGCATATTTGGCATATTCAGTTGTCTTGACAAGTTTTCACATATGAACCGAAAAGCATTTTCCCACTTATCATTTTGTGTACTCTTCTCTTTCATTGGGTTGGTCTTGTTCACCTCCCGGCTTCGTAAACTTAGGAAAATCAGGTCCGCCTCGTGTCGTCATTTCAAGGGAGTTAATCCAAGTAGTACCCAAAGTTACAGAGAAAAATATACAAATACATTTAGTATATTACACTAACATATCAAAATCCCGCTCAGGTTCTTTTAAATCTATGTAATGATTACATTTAGATTTAAGGGTCATTTCGCACCATGGTAGTTTTAAGATTTGCTTTTATTTTGTGTCTATTTTACACATAAATTCTTTTATATATAGTTATCATATAGATTAGGCACCCTGGTGTGGTGTAATGGTTAGCAAGCTTGTCTCGCTCTATCTGTTAAGACTGAAAAATAAGTTCGATTCTCACTGGGTGCCCCATACTTTCGTCCTTGTGCCACATCTAAGCTCCGATTAGAAAGTTATTTTGGGCACCTCGAGGTGGTGTAATGGTTAGCAAGGTTGTCTTGCTAGAACAATTATGACTGAGTTGTGAGTTCGATTCTCACTGGATGCCTCCTTCTTTCGGCCTTGTGCCACTTCAAAGCTACGCTTGGAAAATCACTGTGGAGATGTAATTCGGTTGTAGCTGCATTTTGTAGCTGAATGTTTATTTGGTTTCCTTTTTATATTTTGGGGTAAAGTTTTGTTACGTTAAAGAATTCGAGAATGGCTTTGGTTTCGACTCTCAAAGAGAGACCAAAGGTTGGGTATTTTCGTATAGATGCCTGTTTCTTTTTTTTTGGGGGGGGTTGTAGTTAATTAAAATGTAATGCTTAATAAGAGTAATAGGAGTAAGAAGCTGGTACAACTCAAAAATGAAATATGTGGGACATTTCTACTCACCAATTTAAGACGTCTATGTTCAAGTCCAAATAAAAACAGTATTTCGAATGCTGATTTTGTAGGAACCACATACCTCCTTTCTAGGAACATTAGGATTGGTAATCTTGTTTAAAATCAGTAATCAAAAGGGCTTTTATTTGAACCTCTTACACTAGCGGGAAATATATAGCTATCTCAGGCACGAAATTAGATCAATAGAAATAGATAGATTAGCGCAATATAATCTTTCTAATGAGAAGATGTTTATTTACTTGAAAACCATCATTCGAAATCCCAGTTTTTATTTGGACTTGAAATTAGATCGCTTCCACTAGCAGAAAATACACAACATGTTGGAGTAAGGAGATTGACGCAACATGATCTTTCTAGTGAGCAGGTCTTTAGTTCCTTCACAATCATCATTTGAAATTCTAGACTACTATTACCGTATGGAACTAACTCAACTGCTGGGCTAGATCAAATAATGGTAGAGTATAATGATTGGCGCAATACAATCTTCCTAATAAGAAGGAGTTTAATGCCGTGAAAATCGGCATTCAAAATCCTAAATGATTAATAATTGGCGAAAAAAATGATCCAGGCCCAAACATTCACGAGTTCTTTATCTTTCACCTTCGAAAGTAAAAATTATATATATATATATATATATATATATATATATATATATATGTGTGTGTGTGTGTGTGTGAGTGTGTGTGTGTGTGTGTGTGTGTGTGTGTGTGTGTGTGTGTGAAAAATATATAGAGAATAACTCGTCAGGTAAATAATCGAAAGTTCTTTAGTATTTTTGTTATTATTTTTTTAAAAAATAGTGCTCGATACAAAAGTAGAGCATAAATATAATTGTTTATTTAAAAATATGATTCCAACACGCTACATAAGAGTTCTCATCTTTCAAAAACAAGAGCCGAAAACTTCAATATAACTATTTGAATTAAATTGAATTAAAGTACCAAGCTCTGTTCCATCTTCAAGCGAATATATATATATATATATATATATATATATATATATATATATATATATATATATATATATATATATATATCGGGAGGGCATCCAATCAAAGAAAAGAGTGAAATAAAATTTGCTTTATATTTAATTTGAATAGTGTTTATTTCATGTTTTATCTGTTGTTTTTTTTTACCTATTCAAAATGTCTTCCTTTCTCACTTTTCTCAGTGCTGGGCCCTATATGGGTCCTAGGGCCATACAATAAAGGAGTTTGCACTCTGCATCACCAAACCTCACTAATATCGCTAACAGTTTACGCTGAATTTGGTTTTGGAGATTTGCACTTAAAAGATTTACGTTTAGCTCAAAAGTTCATATAGGCATGTAAAATGATCAGCTCCCTGTACCAGGTAAAATGATCAGCCCCCTCTATCACTCCAGTAAGTACCTGACTCCTGTTGTTATCCTCTACCTTTACAAGAGCAAGATCAGGCCCAAAATGAAGTTCTATCGCTATATTTGGGTGGGAGCTGCCCAGTCCTCATTTTCTAGTCTTGAGAAAATTCAAGAGCGTTTCGGAGTACTTGTTGGAGAAGAATTATTTTCCACCCTCCAACCTCTGTCTCTCACAGGTAGGATGTGTCGAGCCTCTTGCTACTCTGTCGCTACTACCATGGAAAGGGCTCGGAGGAACTACATTCCTTGGTTCCTTCACGGCTAGAACCCGCCATGCCACTTATATAGTAGCAAACCACCCACATTCCCTCCGTATTCCATCGGCGAGAAGTAAGATCCACTCGAACAGCTTTCTCCCACGAACCACTACCCCACTCCCAAGAAGATGTTTCCCCGATCACTACAATCGTAACCTGTTCAAGTCTAGAGTCAACCGTTATCTTTCTCCCCTATCCATATTACCCCTTAACGTAACCCTCTACCTCGAGTGGCCCTCGGGCCTTGTACAGGCTGAACCTTACCGTAAATAAAGTTCAACGAATAAATAGACGGGAAGGGGTTCAACAATAATGGCGCTATCTTCCTGATCGCTGTTCAATAATGGCGCTATCTTCTTGATCGCTGTTCCACAATGTATTATAATTTCGTATTATCATTTCGTAAGTTTACTTGGATAATTCACGAGCAGTGGAATCTCCAGTGAGGATTGGGCTCAATACGCATTTAATTTGCAGGCGAACTTGGTAATAATCCCACCTTCGGTAAGAGTCATTATTTATTGGCAGATGAAAACCGTCTTTTCAGTTTTGAACAGAGCAATGGTGAGTAAGTAAATAGCACAAAAAAGCAAGCTTCACTTCTTCAAGTTTTCCTAAATAAATGACAGTCGAAAAACTTGTGCATGATCTTAGAGTTTATTTGATCTGTATGTACCCGAATGCGTACATACATGCAGGGCTGCCGAATTGTACCCGAGTTTTCCCGTTTGCTTGGGTGGCTGCCTAATCCCGGATGCAGACGCCTGTTCACGCACGTATGTATTTTCTCAACACATACAGAGCCACATATTACAACTATGCTGCCTAGTTACAGTTTCTGGGAAATACTGCATAATCTGTCAGGATCAACAGTTTGAGCAAAGCCAGTATGCTGAAAGCCTCGGTCATAATGACTTACGAGTCCATGTTAACACAAACATCGATAGCTTCCAATTTCACTCACAAGGATGGGATCAACACGAGATAAGATGGATTTTTTTTTCGTACATCCCAACGATGCCGCACGCCGGGATTGTTTCCCCAGGCCGATATTATGAGTTTCCTCCCTAACAAAGCGGCCGTGAGTGAGATTCGAACCCAGTTCTCATGGTCGGAATGCTAACACTGTAACCATTCAAGTAAGGCATGTATACTTACGTACGTATATGGTCATTTGCTAAGCGTAGCTTAATTGTGGCATGTTGATTTTCTAAGCGTAGGTTACGTATGGTACAAGGCCGAAAGTATAGAGCACTCAGTGAGGATCAAACTCACTATTAAGTCGTAATTAATCTAGCGAGACGTATGTAGGTATATAGTGATTTTCCAAGCGTAGCTCAGATGTGGCACAAGGCCGAAAGTATGGGGCAACCAGTGAGGATCGAACTCACTATTCAGTCGTAATTGTTCTAGCGTGGCAAGCTGGCTAACCATTACACCACATCGTGGTGCCCAAAGTATGTGCGTGGAATTAAGTGTGCATATGTGTTTATTCGTGTTTGCGCATGCGCATGCGCACGCCTTTCCATCTGTTTCTATATCAAGAATGATTTCCGGATGTTTTCGATAAATATTTTAAAATGTTAGCAGTTGTCAGATTTTAGTATAATGAGTCAAAATAGTTAATTTTTTTTTTTTTTTTTCTGGAGTACTTCTGGTTTCTCGTTGAAGATTGTGGATTTTATTCATATTTTAGTTTCAAGAGGAAATGCAACTTTAAAAATGATTAAAAAAAAATATGAGCCGAGTAATTTGAAAATTAAAATTTGTAAATTGAAATTTAACACATGAAAATTTGGGTGAGTTTCAGATTTTGTTTCGTGCGTCATTTTTAACATGTTGCGCTTGCATCAATTAACTCAGTTTCTAAAAATATAAAAATAAGTTTCAACTAATTAATTATTCCATTATATTATGCAAAGATACATTTTTTTTCTTTTTTTTTTTTTTTTTTTTCAGAATTTAACTCGTTTTAGATATTCGGAAGCGATGCTTTTTTTCAATAAATATTCCACAGAGCCTTTTATCCATCCAAAAAGAATTTTAATATTTTCTTTATTATCTATTATTTTCCATGAGTTCTTAGGAAAGATAGTGGAGTAGAATCCCGTTGCCTTGTCCATGTTTTTGAATTCATAGTTGTCCTCTTAAATTCTATGCTTAATTCATACATAATAAAAAGTATGAAGAGCCAAGATTTATTGGAAAGGAATCTGAGAAAGGTGAAATTTTACTTGAAAATAAAGTTGCGTTAGAAAAAAAACTCTTGACATCCATTGATATTCAAAATATGCTCAATTCTTGGTCTAATCTAAACCGTGTTATGTTTAAAAGCTTCATGATTCTTTAAAGACAGAAAAACTGTAGCAGAATTTAAAGAATAACACCCATTTCATCTGGAAGCTCATTTATCTAAGTTTTCTTAATTTTTTTTTTAATGCCATGTCCCTTCGGGATGAAAGTCATTAGGCTCTCCACAAATTGTGAATTACTGAATCTTATCAGTTGAATTTCCCGTTGCCTTTTCCACAGTTTTCGAACTTAAGGTTTTCATTTTTCTTATACTGGTTGGCACCCAAGGCTATACAACCCAGTCTACACTACTATTAAAGCTATAATAAGAAACGGATTTATGCCTTCCCTGGGAGGCTTTGTGCCAAAGCAAAAGCAACAGACTAGACCGTAACTTGAACTCGACGCGCTGATTCCATTTTCCCCACCAATATTCGCTTTAACCGCAATTCTTACAAATTCCGTAAAAGCTAATAGATTTTTTTCTTGTTAATAATGATTATGTTTCATTCGCTCATTTATCTTCTTATCATTTCGAAGCAGATTCATTGTGATTAAAACTATTTGCTGCATCGATAGAAAACTTGGCAGACTGGCTTTGATGCCAACTTCTTCCTCCTTGGCCTTCCCAATCAAGGTTTTGCGCTCCACGTTAACCGTCTCGTTTCCTGGCACAGTATCATCAATGCCAATCTAATCAAAACTCGTATTCAATTCCCAATCAGATGCCTGGTTGGTTCCTGTCGGATTTATCAAAATCAACCATATTGACCATGAGCAATTATTTCCTGCTTCGATTGAACGCCACGATTGGAGTCTGGACACTCATAAATTTCACTACCTGAGTGTAGAAATTTGTTTAGCTATAGAATTTCACCACTGAGCCGTATAAGAGAGTGATGGCCTATGATGTGAGTTCATTCCCTGAGTCTGGTACCGCTGAAAAGTCAGTGGAAGAAACGGATAAGTAACACAAAGGTTAATAAGACTGGTGACTATTAACTGATCAGTAATCTCTGCAAAGAATGGAGAGTGGAATGAATACAGGGTTCGGTTAAAAGTTCCGACAAGTATAGCGAGTACGAAGATAGCCAGCTGAAGAAGGCCGGACAGTGGATCCGCCGATAATATTGTAGGCATAACAATCAAGATGAGAATGCTGGCCCGAATAGCAAAACATCTAATAATGGTAATTCCTCAATATAAATATTCCTACAAAAAGGAAAAGACAATCTGATAATTGTGCCAGCTGCCTACATAGGGAGGATGATGATGATAATAATAATAATAATAATAAGAAGAAGAAGAAGAAGAAGAAGAAGAGAGAGAGAGGAGGGAGGGGGGTAATGAAATAAAATGATATCATCCACGACCTGAAGAATATGTTGATATATGTTCCTGAGGATCAAGGATGTGCGAACTTGGAAACGTCTCAAATATACGAAAAGTTGAACTGAAGGAAATGAAGATTCGAAAAAAAAATCAAGCTGTTCAAACCGCGACAAAGGTTGAGGAAGATGCTAAAGACTTGTTCTTATTGAATCGATTTAGTATCGAAATATGTTAAATCAAATTTTAAGTCAACAGCCACGTCCAGCATTCAAGCATCAAACTGTTTCCCTACTGTGAAAAAGAAAAAATATTAATACAAAAAAAAAAGATTCAAACTAAGAAAGAGTGATGTGAAGTAGTGGCAAGGTCAGTGGACAATGATGAAAACCAAAAATTTCTGTACGTATACCTGGTTCATGACGCTTATACAATTCTAAAGGTCAGTGGAAAAATAGGTGATATAAAAGTAAAATTGATAACTGTTAACTGATCATTAACTGTCCTAAAAATACAAAGCCGAATGAGAATAATCTGTTAATTAAATACAGAGTTCGGTTAAAAATTCCGAAAAATCAGTCTAGGAAACGGATAACACTGATTTCCAAACTAGGAAGAAGGCAAGAGGAAACTATTCCACTATCATTCCCAAGAAGACAAGGCAATTAACAGATTAAATTCCACTTCCATGTGGGTGTTGAACAAATTGAACAAACACAAAATGCGCCTGAGCAAGTGTCTGCAATAAGGATTGACTAGCCGCCCTAGTAAACGGTGTCCTCGAATACGAGTGGCCAGCTATATATATATATATATATATAGCCACCCTATTAAACGGTATTTTCATTTCTTCATATGGATAACAAATAAATTTAAACAGGTCTTACCAAAATCCCTCAGCCTGTCATATCTGAAGCCCATATAAGATGAAGTAAAATATGTCTGAGAAAAAAGATCTTCCAAGAAACTATCCAAAGTTAATCTTAAACATTACATATTATTGGTAATTAATGTTGTCTGTCAATTTTTTTAGTTAAAAACGTATGAGTAGGAATATAACATCAACATTCATCTTATTAAGGAATAGATAAGATTAAGTAACACAAGTACAGGCGTCCAAATATATTTGTAACTGATTTTGACCAACATAAAACAAAATTCACTAAAATTTTAGAATTTATTAATCTCAGATGACCAAAACAAATAACTTGCCTTCACTAATGTCAAGGGTGATACTGAGAGCTGGAAGTATGTAGGAAGGCCTCGTTCAAAGGCAGCCATTTTAGAAATTGGCTGGAAAAAGGGTCAAGGTCAGGGTCACTGCCAGAGGGCAGCCACACAGTGTTGCTGCTATTTTTTGGTAAAAAAACATGAAATTGCATTACTTAGGTGTGTACATACTCTGATTGACAATACTCGCAGACCGTAAGAGATACATTCTATGACAAAGAATGGGTACCATATGAAATCTGACTGCGGATCGTAATTGGTCCCCTGTCCGGATATTAGTCATGCCTGATTGAGACTAATATCCTCATCTTCGTTGATACCACAACGTTTCAGCCGATATGCTTCCCGTCCTTCATCAATGGCCTAATAGATCAAAACGTTGTTTTTTGTTGTTTTTTTTTTTTTTTTTTTTAATTTGATGATATAGTAATTGTTACTTCTATCCCTGGGTCGGGAAGTACAAACTCAGAAACAGTGAAAAACAGACCAAGCCACAACTTAACAGTACTAATAAAAGAACAAGACGAGATATACATAGACATGGGTAGCGAAAAGAGAACAAAGTTCAAAATGTCATAAAGATTAAGCAGATCGACAGACACCTGAAGAAGATCGGGGTGGGGGACAATGGCCGGAACGTTATGATAACAACAACAAAGATAAGGATATTCCTTCGAATGTAAATAATAAGTCCACCTTCCAGAAATATTTAACATTCTGTTGAAAAATCAGTAACGATGTTGAACACATAAATTACTGAAGGGAAATTAACGAAAGGGTTTAGCGTTTTCTCAATTAGATTCGAGCAGTGGTTTACCATTTTTTTTTCTCTGGGTCGCATTTTCGCAATTAAAATTTGTCACGCCTCACCAAATTTTAGGCGATAAAAAGTACATTTAAAAATTAAAAAAAAAAACAGAGAAAGGGCTAAAGGGAGATAACCGCGGATTCAAAGTCAGAACATTATCATTGATAACTCTCTCCTCCAATTTGCAGAGCCTAGTTACCATATTCTTAATACTTGATATAATGCAAAAATATCACATTGATAAAATCATTCAATAATTATTTATAACTATTTATATTGAGACTCATGCATGTAATTACAAGTAATCGATAATAATAATTTATATTTTGAAATCATATTTATTTTTGGTATATGAATTTTTTTTAATGTATTTCTAAATCTTTGATTATCTTTCAATTATTCCGCCTCACCTGCTATCCTCTTCCACTGCACAGTTTAGGAAACACCGCATTAGAGAATTAATATTCTTTTGTGTCATGTCCCTTCAGTACTTTGCCAATCATGGTTCTCCACAGCTTCTTGTTTGTGTTGTTTTAAGTAACTTTTAACCACTTACCATTCTTCTTGCTTCTGTTCTTCCATTTTTTTTTCACACAAACTCGCTAAATACGTTACTGGATCTTTCTCTTTGATATCTTACTTTCAATATGTCTTGTCAGTGTTAAATTCTCTCAGCCTTCTTTCCTATTTATATGTCCCAAAAATTTAAATTGTGTGTAAAACTGATAAAATTTACTAAAACAACACAGAAACACAGAAAACCAAGCTACACTATATAAGTACAGCTGAACTAAATTTCTTGCACAACTATTATTTTGTGAATAGATTACTTTATTCGACATTATTAATTTATTATTAAAAACTCAAATACGTGTACCCACTAAAAATAACGTTTATAGTAATGAAGACACAACTATTATTATATATTCTTTTGTATGCCATGCCATTTCAAGACGTGGGCGATCATTCTTTTCCAAAACTTCCACTTTTTTTACTCTAAGTAACTCTTGATTTTTACAACCACTCTTTGCCTTTGTAGGCATAGCTTTATCAGTTCACTCAACATTGTCAAGAAGTTTACACGATGTCTCACCCTGCTTCTCTTGTCTGTAATGTGACTTGTAAACGTCATATTCCTCAAGTCTTGTTTCCTTATTATGTATCCCAGAAATGTCCCCTGTCTCTTTCGGGTGTTTAGCAGGAGTTATTTATATATATATATAGATAGATAGATAGATAGATAGATAGATAGATAGATAGATAGATAGATAGATAGATTTGTGTGTGTGTGTGTGTGTGTTGTCATTCGCAGACAGTACTATTTCGCTGTATCACAGCCCCTCAGTGCGACCAGATATCCGAATGCCTCAAGCCAGAATCGAAGCAAAGCTCTTCAATAAAATGAATTGGAGCCCTCTGACTGACTTGCGTTTGCTTACATTCGGAAAAACAATACGCTATAATTAGCTGTTTCTCTCTGCCGAGGCACCGAGTAAACTAAATGGCTTAGTGGTAGAAATTCTGACTGACATCAAATCGGTCGGGTTTCGGTCCTGGCTTGAGGCATTTGGATGTCTAGTCGCACAGAGATGTGTGATACAATGAAACAGTACTGTCTGCGAATGACAAAATTAAGCTCTTGAAAATATATTTCAATTGAGCACTGTTGCGAGATATGTTGATTCTATAAACAACAGTCACCTATTCTAATATATATAATGTAGTTCCTATTATTCTCTTTCAAATTTTGTGATTAATCACATGCTTTGTTCAGGATATTCTCAGCATTTCTTGATAAAATCACAATCCATATCATTACTTTTGTTGCAAATTTAGGTTTCTATATGTTCAAATTATTTTTGTTGACCTAAAATTTCAAATTAGTTTTGTTGACCTAAAATTCTACGAAAGATCCTGAAATATGAAACAGTCTGAACAAATGTACAAGTTTTTCTTTTTGTGTACTAACATTCAAACAAACCCCAAGAGCCATAAAGATAGAGGGTTACTGTGTGAAGTTGTATAAGTGTAAGAGAAGGCAAGAAGTGCATTTCATGAGGTTATGTAGGAAAGATTGAATCGTTGCCTTTGGAAAATTACCAGAAAAAAGAAGAAGCATTACTTGAAAACTTATTCACCTGGGTGCATATTTGTATAAAGCTATTAACGAACCTCAAGAATCAATCTCTATTTTGAATTCTGCCGCTCGAGCCATGTTTACGTACAGAAATCGATAAAGATTTAGTTTTATGCTTGTATAAGAAAAAAAATCATTTACAGTACACTTGGAGATCACAAGTGTTACCAAGTGAGATCTCATTTTCAAAAATATCTCCTTAAGAACAATTAAAATTTCACATTATTTTTGCAAATATTCTTAACAAATATTTTGCCCCGAAACCATGCTTGACCCCAGTGTTATCATCTAATGAAGGTTTCGCTGTTTTTTCATAGCTGTTGTTTTCCTAGCAGCTTGTGAGCATGGAATGATATCGGAATCGCCAAAAGTATAACGTCACTGTGACGTCAACATCACAAACTTTGACTGATGACTTGATGTAATTCAAGAAGTTGTTGATGTGCTAATTAAGTTCAGAGGAAATTCTACTGACGTGTCTTGAAGCGTTCGTACTGTTGGTCGAAAGTCTTATTTCATTTGCTTGCAACCAAAGCGACATTAAACTAATTATGTTATTTGTCGGGATCTGGACGTATATATCAACATGTCGTCTGCCTGTCTCATATGGCGTCAATTTATATGTATTTTCTGACCTACAGATGGTGCATCAATATATATATATATATATATATATATATATATATATATATATATATATATATATATATATATTTGTGTATTCAGGCAGCAATCCTTCTTTCATGCACATTTCATTGAATACGACAGACAAGGTGTTTTTTATTTAGTTTTTTATACAATTTCTCATGCGATCTAATATTTTTTCTTTTCGGATGATAAATTATATAAAAACTGTCCGAATGCCATTTTCCAGGATTAAATATTTTAACTGTTAAATAAGAAAAAGTTTGTTGTATGTATGTTTTATAAAATGATTTCATTTTTCAAAACACGGTCAATATATTGTGTCCATGTTCAAAGTTAATATTATTAAGTGTTGATTTTTGTTTTGTTTTTATTTATAAGGCTTCCATTATTTTTAGCCTTTTTTTTTTTTTTTTGCATATAGATGATGCTATTATATTAGTGTTGTCAACAAGTATGTTACGAATAATGTCCGGTAGGTCTCCATGAATATTTAAATGAGATCTAATTGAGCTATGGTCAAAAAGGTGTAGAGTGAGTCTGCGTGTCAAACATGTTGTAGTGTGGCCTATATAATTATTTACGAATTTTGATTGATCAGGAATAAAATTCCTTAATGGGCATTTAAATTCTTTAATATTTGCCCTATTTAATTTTGTTCTAGTAGGTGAAATATTATTTTTAACTATAAGGTTAGAGGTTTTAAATTTTTTGTAATAAATAATTAATCTATTTTTTTTTTTTTTTTTTTTTGCTATTGTCAACTGGTGTTATGCATTTTTTTTATAATGTTCTTAATTCTGCTTTCATCCTGTTTATAATTTTCGTTCATCTGATTTTTATAAATTAATGTTATTGTTTATGTTTCTATTCTCGCCGTTATATATTACTAAATTACTTGGGAATATTTTCACACAATGATAAAGTCACTGTCTTGTCCATACATACTGAATTTAAAAGCAATAATTTTTTAAAAATATAATCGTGATTTTGTTTCGTTATTTCCTCCTATTTCTTCTGCCACCAGAATTTGTTGCGTTTCTATAAACGGTTTGTCCTATTATTTTGAATATCATCTCGTGAACCGGTTTCGCAGCCTTAATGTAACTTGGAAACCAATCAGGAAACTTTACTGAAAATGCAAGGACACTCTCCCATGGAGTTACTCAGTCGGTAGCAAAACACCACTGGATGAATTTGCGTACTACGTGATCGTCGCATTTTTAATGACAAAGAGGGGTAGATTCTTCAAATACCATGCATTCTTTTAGCAAATTATTGTATATTAACAAGCAATAATGCACTTTTTGTTTTTATATTTTTCTTATGACTATAAACGTTATCTCTTTGTATGTACATGTGTTTGCGAGAGAAAAAAACAAGGGACCTCTATTCAAACACGTGTAGCCACTAAAATATAACATTTATAGTAATAAAATATATAATACAGTTCTGTCGACATTACAAAACTACAAATATTTAAATATATATAAATAAAATATCTATAAATATATATAAAATTTATATATATATATATATATATATATATATATATATATATATATATACAATACAGTTCTGTTTGGTATTATAAATTACAAATATGTAAATATATGTAAATAAAATATATATGAAATGTGTATAAATAAAATATATATAAAATATAAATAATTTATATATATAATATATATAAATAAAAAATATATAAAATATATAATACAATCAGCATTATAAATTACAAATATTTAAATATATATAAATAAAATATAAAATATATATAAATAAAAATCTATAATACAGTTCTGTCGGCGCCCTACAGTCTATTTCGCTCTCTGCGACTTCTGGATCTCACCAAAACTAAAATCGTTGTTTAATGGCGAGATTAAGGAAACTTGAACAAAAGAGGACTTTGTGTACCGCTTTAAAAAAATCAAAGGTTTCCCAGAATAAATGGATGAAGTTTCCAAAGGGAGTACTTTTAAGCAGACTAAGGAGCCATTGGGCTCTTTTTTTGTTGTTAATATTAAATGATCTTAACAGCATAAGAAACACAGCGAGAGAAACAGTAACCCCTTGTGTCTTAGTGGCTTTACTGCCTTGTATAGAGTGAACTGGATTAGAAAAAAAATAGCGTTTATGCTATTTACAAACCTGTTTAGATAATTATAATCTATATCTATAATTCTCAAAATGTGTGTGTGTGTGTGTGTGTGTGTGTGTGTGTGTGTGTGTGTGTGTGTGTGTGTGTGTGTGTGTGTGTGTGATCGGATGTTGTTTATGCATTTCCACAGTTTTATCCGATTTTGATGAAATATTTTTTGTTTGATAGATAATTCTTCAGTGCTGGTTTTGAGTCCAAATTGTTGGCGACAATGGCTCTCCACTACTTCCTCTCCATTATAACTCAGCAACGTTTTACTATTTACTATCTGTTCTTGGATATATATCTTTCATAAAAACTTTAATAAAATAAATAGTTTAAATTATTACTAACAATATTATTTATTATTATACAGTTCCCTTTTCAGCCCCCCCCCACCTCTATTTGGGGATGTGCCTCAGTTGCATCCAAATGTTGTTACTAATATTGATTTTCGGGTGGGCTGACTTTAAACTTAAACTGCTCCAATTGGACAGTAAAAAATTCCTAGTAATGAAAGATCCGGTCGAAGACGGGTTATCCTGCTAGTAACGTATAAATACGAGCTGAATTATGACGTATTTTTACTATATTGTTTATTGAGCGTATGTCTTTTCGTTTAGTCTATACTGCAGAGTATCTAATCGAAAACAAAATGGCAGCGCCTTAGAGAGATCGCAGTCGGCGTCTTTTTAATCATTTATTTCCAGTAAATGGCAACTTCCTGTCTTAATCCCCCAAATGGTCAGGCAAAAAATGCTGTAACAATGCCTCATTAAAAGTGTTAAGTGTCAAGATTTTAGTTTAAATGATTAGCCATTTATAATCCTCATTGTTCACGCCACTTAAAACCAATTAAAACGAAATTAATGTTAATTAATTTGAAAATTTAAAATCAATTGTAATATTGTGATAATACGCATAAATCTTCATTGTTTCGCCACTGGAAATAAATTACAGACTTTGTGTAGAGAACGATTCCGAAAATAGATTTGACCTCCTGACCGGAAATCATCCTCCACACTAAAAGCTATAAGATTTTATTTTTTTTACAGTAAGATTCACCGTGTTTACGATCGAGTTAGAGAGTTGCGGTAAGTAGTAGTTTATATGGACAGAAGGGGAAGATAACAGTTGACTCTAGACTTGAACATGTTGAGATTGTAGCGATCAGAGAAACATACTCTGGGGAGTCTGTTTCATAGGGCACTGTTTCGCGGGAAGATGTTGTTTTAATGGAACTTACTTCTCGCCGACGGAATACGTTTAGTACTATGTAAGTGGCATGTAAGTACTATGTAAGTGGCATGTCTGGTCCTAGCCATGAAGGTCTGGCCTAGTGGAACCAGGAAATGCAGTTCGTCCGAGCACTTTCGACGATAGCAGCGCTAGAGCAGTGGTAGACTTGCCACATAAGTGAGGATTAAACTCTAATCTGACCCACAAAACCCAGTGAATTGGGTATTTTGAAGGAGATACACTAAAAATACAAAATCTACCTAAAATTGTGGGCTGATACCTTTTAAAATATTTTGCTTTCGTAGGATAGCAAACCAATGTAGTTTCATTTGATGTATGACAACCAAGCCCATTTCACGGGACAGATGGGACCGGAGTTAACAGCAAAGTCTACCCATTAAGTCTTTATTCGAACCGAAAAAAAAAAACACAATTGTGAGCAGCTGGGTCAAACTCGCCAGTAAAATACACTTATAATTTATGGGTCACGGAATTCACATTGGTTGCCCGCCCACGGTGAATACTATTTGACATTGGAAGGCAAGCATGAAACACTACACTTCGTTTGGGTATTACACATTTAAAAGTGAATAGTGGTCGTTACCCAAATTTGAAATGCTTTTAAATAATATTTTTATGGTCGGTAATGGGATAAAGCTTGAACTATTGAGAATTTTTTTTCGAATTTAAAAGCTTAAACAAAAATATCGTTTCGTTAATTCTTAAGTCTCATATTTAAAATTTTTGTCACATTAGTTCAAGAATGAATGCATCTTTTAAATCATATTCTGTAGGCGCCATTGCCGCTGTCTCAATAGTAATGATAATGATAATATAAGGAAATATTTGGCATTCATTGACTAAGAATTTAGACATGCTGCTTTCTAGTGAAATTTATAAAATCTTTCTCTTAATATAATTTTTCAGGAAAACAGGTTTCTTAAGTTCAGTAACTGTTACCGTTCTTTCCTTACTGATGGGGGGGTTTCCTTCCTAATCTTTTTGTTTAAATTAGTGTGAAACGTTAAAATTTTGGTGATGCCATTATTTTCTTTCGAGTTACATGTGATATCCATTATAGTTGTTGCGGCTGTTGGAAGTGTTATTTGTTAAACGACTTCGTTTGCGATTCTGTAGCGCCAGTCCACGTCGATCGAAGAAGCACGGCCTTTAAAACCCACAGGCTTCATTCACTTGAAGCTATGTTTAATCATTGATCTCAGATATCAGTTGTATACAGCTGACAGTTTAGTTATTTCTGAACATGTTTGGCACTATGCATGACATCCACATGAAAGTCTCTGACGAGGCTATATATATATATATATATATAGCGGCTTGGATTGAGGAATCAGAGAGCCGAGTTCGAATTCCTGTCGAATCCATTACATTCACTTACGTGCTAATACCCTTGAGAAAGGTATGAATCCTCTCTTCTCCCTCCAGCTATGGGCAAATAGCAGGACAGACTGGGTTCTATAGCCTTGGATGGCAACTGGTCTAGGAGAAGGACAACTCTGAATTCAGAACCTGCGGAGGGTTGTTTGGGGACCTTGTGGCACGTAGTGCACTAGGTCTCTGTATTCGGCCCCTCAAAAAGTGTGGATGGTACTGCACGAAACCTTCACCACTATAATCAAATCTCATGCGCTGTTGTCGAGCTGTCAGTTTCCTAAGAACCGATCTTCTGGACCCTCATACGTCGAATTCGATGGGGAGTTGATATATATATATATATATATATATATATATATATATATATATATATATATATATATATATATATATCATACCTCTTCCCTTCTTGACTTCGGGTGCCGTAGCCTGACAATAGTAATGTGGTGTGATTGTTACCCAGCCACCTGATGAGACCTAGCGGTGTGTCATGGTATGAGATGTTTTACCTCTTTTTTATTTTATTAGCTTGTTTTGCATGTCTGTTTTTCTAAGCTGCTTAAATTGAGCACTTTTTTTTATACGTCCGTTTTTTGGTACGGTAATTTTTCCGGTCATTTAATATTTTATGTTTATATATATATATATATATATATATATATATATATATATATATATATGGTGGACTCTCCTGTTGTATTCAACGTATGAGGGCCAAGCAACTCATTTCAACCGACACCTAACACACATGATTTGATTATAGTGGTGAAGGCTTTGTGCAGAAGGACTGAATACAGATTTTTGGTGCACTACGTGCCACAAGGTTTCCAAATTCGAAGTTGGCCTTCTCCATCCAATGCTATAGAACATACAGACTGTTCTGCTATTTACCCATAGAAGAGGATTAATACTTTTCCTATTAGCACGTAAGTGAATGTAATGGATTCGAATGGAATTTTCTCAATCCGAGCTGCTATCCACTACTCCACCGAGCCTTATATATATATATATATATATATATATATATATATATATATATATATATATATATATATATATATATATATATATATTCTTCTTTAGTTTAATAATGCTTTTATTGGTGGAATCAGTTTTATATATAATATAGGAGAGGGGGTGAATGTACAGTAACCGAAGTTTGGTTTAGTTTGTTTTGTTTTACGGCATATCAACACCTCAATGGGTTATTTAATGCTGGCAAGATTTTTATTGCTGGTAATTTTTTCCCCAAAAATGTATTGATGGTAAAAAAATTTCCAAAAAAGTATTGCTGGTATTAAAACCTATTTTTATACTTTCATAGAGTTTTGACCTCCTTTTGCGGGGTGGGGTAACTATTTGCCCATACCTGGGATCCTGACAGGTGCTACCACCCCCGGTCAGGTGGACTTGCGAACACCAGCAGTTAAAAGTCGCTTGCACGTTCTTCATAACCTTCTAATCAAAGACCTTGTTGTCGAATGTCGTTTATCGTCTTACCCAGGACGACCGAAGTTTCTTTTAATATCACTCCCCACCATTTGATATAGAAGAGGAATCTATTAAAAAACAAAAAACAAAAAAAAAAACATTATTAATCTGAAGAAGTTCCTTCTCGGAACGAAACGCGTCTTTCCTTTTCCATTTTGTCATTCATTTATCCATCTATGCTTAAATGAGTTTTTGATCGTGTTTGGGTGGCGAAAAAGAAATAATGTCTGCCTGAAGTGATTTCCTCAATTTGTTATGCCGAAGATTGGATGATATGGTTCAGTTATTTACAACCCGTTACGGCGGCGAAACTGACAAAGATAATGACTAAGATCCTCTTTCAATATTCCGGCCTACCAGTCAGATTAACATCACATTTCGAATGATTAATACAATTAGCTCTTCTCTGGAGACCTATTCAGTTGGCAAATATTCATAAAACAAATACAGAAATCTGGGAAAAGCATAAAAAAAGAAAGAAAGAAAGAAGCAAGGTATTGAAACACCAAATATCGATTTTAAATTTGTTTAATATTAAATACAGAAAATTACCAAAGTTCCTAAATTAAGGCAAATGTTGCTTAGAGAATAGTATTGTCATTATAAGGTTGTTATTATTTTTATTTCCTTTGATTTCTTGTGTATACTCATTTCTTTTCTAGTCGACCTAAGGTCAAAAATGGCATCATGACATTTTCTACTGGCCAGGTTTGAATTTTTTTTTTTAAATCACACATATTTTACATAATAATGCGTGTTTTTTGTTGTTGTTGTTGTTTTTGTTTTGTTGTTGTTGTTGTTGATGATGATGATGATGATGATGATGATGATGATGACTTGCCAAACTTGATTTTTTTTAAGTATATCCTTTGTTGATCTTTTTAAAATCGTGCCAATTAAGAAAAGAGGCTACCGCCCCCCAAAAATATATATATATATATATTAGATTTTGACCAATCACGTCGAAGGGAAGTTCAATAGAAATTTCATCTAAATCTCTGCATTCGTTTTCTAAGTACAAAAAAATTGAATCATTATTTTGCAAGTTATTTTATGCATTTTCAGCAAGAAACGAAGGGATTGAATTGAATCAGTCATCATCATCATCATCAGTCCCATGACCAGGTCTAGTCGTATAGCCGCTGTGCAGCTAAGCACCCGACAAGTTCATTCCACATATTGGGGTTGAAAGCCTGAGATCATTTATGCGTTGCAGGTACATCAAGCGGAGATCAAACCACAGGCGATGTCTTCCAACTTGGTCATGTCACGGATATGTAACGATTCATTCCACAGGGGAGGGGGAGCCTATACCCTGGCCATTAATTTCAGTCTAGGAAGTGCTCTCCGCTCAGCAAATGCCGTGTTATTATCGCATTGGCTGTACACATAGTTATGGAGCCGATTCTACTCCGTTGTGCTAGATGGCCGTTGAGCTTTACCAGAAAGATTATCCACCCTTTCACTGGTAGCTACCCTTTTCATCAAAAGCCTAGTAGGGGAAATGGTTTAGTCATCGATAACCCGACCGTACGGCAGTTAGTATTCGGTTACATGGTACCAGTATCGCAAGTATTCCTTGGTCTTAGGCTTCAATAAGGAATATACACTTTAGTATTAACTACTTTCTATAGATATTATTATTATTATTAATATGAATAATTTTGCAGTCTTCCGATAGGGCTAGACATGTGCAGTGCGATCGTAAATTTTTCTTGATTAAAAAATCCTAGACTCTCAGTTGCCTAAAAATTCATGGTATAACTGGAGATGCAATAGACCTATTCTCTCAGTAAATTTGATTTTAAATCCTAACCACTTTAATCGCTTTTATCCTGATCGATATTTCATATCTAAAATAAAATTAATTACAATAATTTTTTCTAAGAAAATAATTGGATTATATTATATACAACCTTATGACTACTTCAAGGCACAGCATACAAACTAAGTTTTGTTAAATCTTTTTAAAAAAAAAGTTTTAGCTAAATAATTGCAACATTCGTTGCTAAATCGTACATTTTCATCAGCAACATCAATAGATTTTGCTTCCAATTCAAAAATATTCATCCACCAAATCAAGAGATTTTGCATCTAAATAATAAATATTCATCCCGTCAAGAGATGTTTCTTCTAAATCGTAAATATTCATCCCCCCAAATGAAGACATTTTGCATCTAAATAATAAATATTAATTCCTAACGTACATAGACTTCGCTACTTAATTCCCAAGGCGAAGAAATTTTTACTTCGAAATCGTAAATTTTCAAATCAACTTCCAGAAATTTCGCTGCTAAAATTGTAAATTTTCATCAGCTTCTAGGAAAGTTGGCTCATTGTGTTGTGCTAGAGAATATTTATCGCCTGAATCTATCTGACACATTTATAAGTATACTTGCTTTGAACATTGTTGCTAGATCTGATCTGGTGTTCTTGCTGTATATTTAACATTCTTGATAAAATATAAAGAAGAATCTGCACTGTTATTGGCCCTGACCTGGCAACTCGGTTTCAGTCACTTTCCAACCACCATAACATAGCTTGCCGTTTCTATAAATATTTCATGGTAATTTTCTGATAAACCTTTCTCTATTGTACGTAGACTTTATGAATTTAAGCCCAGTATTAAATTAGCGGCAAGATCTCATTTTACAGTTGAAATGGCTACATGCAACTGTAAGTTCTATGCTAATAGTTTCTTCTTTCGCACTTTTCGATTGTGGAGCTTTCTCTTGGCTTCTTGCTTCCCAGTTAGATTTGATATTAAAAATTTAAATGCAGTGTCAATCGTTATCTTCGTTTTTTTTTTTTTTTTTTTTTTTTCTGTTCTCTTATTGTTCTCTCTCATTAATAGTGTTTTTTTCCTCATTTTCTCTCACATTCAGTAACACCTTATGTCTTAGTAGATTTGTTGCCTTGCTTGGAATGAAAATTTTTTTGATCCTAGAGATTTTTATTTTAATTCGTAAATATTCCTCCTTAAGATCTAAAGATTTTGATTCTAAATCATAAATATTCATTACCTACTTCCGAAGAAAAGTTTGGGGAGGATAGACAAAAACTAATGTTAGTTGGTTTCTTTTGTTTGGCAGCATATCTAAACTCTATGGGTCATTTAATGTCGAAATCTAAATATTTTGTGCATAATTTTATTTTATTTTGTGAAAATTTTGGTGATGCAAGTTTTACTAATTGTTGTAACCTAGAAATGGTTACTGAATGAGGAATAACCAAAACGGAGGTTGAAAATGAAATGGTAATCTTCATAACATCAACAAAATGCAATACTTGCCAGCAGCGTGAAGTAGGTAAACCACTGCTAGTGATGGACTACTTAGACAGTATATTATGATATTTACCTAAAACGAGGTAGGATGCGACACAAGGCCAAATTTAATGTGGGGAATCCGAGCCCCTGGGCTTGGGCAAAAATTGCCCGTAGACCCCGCATACCCGGGATTGTGTATCTGTCTACCTCCCCGGACGAGACTCTGCCCTTCGGCATAGCCTCGTTCGGGTTCCTCTCTGCCTTTTGGCGGAGAGTTCAATACGGCAAGAGCTTCCCATGCTGACAGCTCACGCTGCCAGCTTAGGCGGTATATTGCCCCCACTTGTAATAGTGTCCAACGTATTTATGAGGATTGGGACATACCCATTAGTCTTCATAGGTACGGTATATAACACTAATTAACCCATAGCTGGAGTGAGAAGAAGTAGATTCATACCTTTCTCAAGGGTATTTGTGTGTAAGTGAATTGGAATTCGGCCATCTGGTTAATAATTCCGAGTCATTATCCATTACACCAACGCGCAAACCCAAGCTTACAGCACCTGATAGTCCCAAGCCATAACTCATCTAGGTAATGACCAGGTAACTAACTATTGGTAAGACAAGTGGAAGGGAATCGCAGTAAACCTATTATAAAAAAATCAGAATCATGCCTACCTATCTTGGCTTCCAATAAAATAATTTCCAATTAATTTAAATAAATGTTTGTATTACTTACCGATTTATTTTGCAACCGAGTAAATGGAAGTTTTGTCATAAATCCTGCCTGTGATATCACTGGTTATATAAACGACTAGTTTAATAAATCCTACCTGTGATATCACTGGTTATATAAACGGCTAGTTTAATAAATCCTGCCTATGATATCACTGGTTATATAAACTGCTAGTTTAATAAATCCTACCTGTGATATCACTGGTTATATAAACTGCTAGTTTAATAAATCCTGCCTATGATATCACTGGTTATATAAACAGCTAGTTTAATAAATCCTGTCTGTGATATCACTGGTTATATAAACGCCTAGTATATAATAATACCGGATTCCTTTGGATATTGAAATGCTTCAGACTGATTTACCAACTGCAAGTCTGTATTAACTTGAGTATTTGGCCATAAATCTTCGTCTTCCGCCCCGTCTTCCTTTTTTGTCTCGGCATATAACTCATCTTTAGGGTTGTGAAATAGCGAATAAAACTGGGGAAATAGTAAGGAATTCTATGGAATGTTTACACGAAGTATGTCTCTCAATGAGTTAAATGATTCCCCCTTTGAATCCGAAATGAGAATGATGGTAAGTATTAGTGCTATGTGAGCAGTCCTTCGGTAAACCATAAAACTACTTCTCTAACGCACACATTCCATTAGTCGCATTTTCTTAGCGGGTCAGCCAGAATACAATTACATTAAGGCGGTTCGCTTAAAAAGCGCCATACTTTCATATATTTTTTTCACATCAAATGAGATGGAAACAGAATTCTTTCCCAATAATTAACCTTTATCAAGTACCTTTTAAAGCGTTAAAATTGCCAATATGAATGCGAAGCATCTATACAACGTTTACAAAATAAAATGGCGTACTAAAAAAGTGTCTTAGGTCACACACATTCTCTCTCTCTCTCTCTCTCTCTCTCTCTCTCTCTCTCTCTCTCTCTCTCTCTTCTTTCTAAGAGAGATTAGTGCAAGACTTTCTCGCTAACTCTAAGATTTCATTAGGTTTCTCTGCTTTCTAATCTGCATATCGTTTTCTTGGTTTCGGGATCACAGTATTTATCTTAAAAAGATTAAAATTTTAACCAGAAAAAAGTGAGTTACACAAAATCAAAATTCAGATAAAAAAAAAAATATAGATATTTTCTTAACATATATGAGATAAGTTAATGTGATAAACTAAATTAATCCAGTTTCAGCTCCTTATCATGTTTGCAATGTAACGGTACAGCTGATTTTCGATTCTGAGTTGTGCGTTCGATCCCCACAACGTGCACAATGTTTCTAGTTTTGTGCCAGTATAAGTTAAATAATAAAGGATCTTTCACCACGGGATACGGTATTTTAAAGTATGTATAAAATATTAAAGACACGTTTAAAAAGAATAATAATAGTAATAATAATAATCCGTATAAATAATTGATACTGTATCAATTATTGATACGGATTATTATTATTGTTGTTGTTGTTGTATCAACGATACATTCTTTTCGGGTGCAGTCATGAAAGCCTTTTACTCGGGATGGCCATTTACACGGTATGTGTATACTAGCAGCATGGCCCGGCGTTGCCCGTGCTTGATTGAAAAATCGTACGACTCATACAGCAATCGTTATCACTTGACTTAAAATATTTTTGCCCTTCCTTGCCTTTAAAGGAGTGCCCTTTGCCGTCCTGATGTTGCTACATGCCTTACTTCTAGCACTGCGAATTTTTACTAAACTATACTAAACATTAAATCTGTTACGAAAAAAGAACTAAACAAAATGAACACCAAACGATCAGCTTTAAAAAAGGACTCGTAACTGGAAAAACCGAATGAAAAAAGAATGTTAACAACAAATACTTTTTCACACCCAACCCAGTTCTGTGGAATCAGAATCAACGTTGAGTTTAAGCAAGCGAATGAGCCAATTGGAGAAAAGTGCCATACAGATTTAAATTTTTCCCACTTGTGACGAATGCAGCTATCGATATTTTTTGCATGCTAGTTAACATTCGTGTCAGTCAGCTGTTGGCTCTCACGCTGGCCAATAGAATCTTCCTGCCTATTCGTGGCAGCCAGCTATTGGCTCTCACTCTGGCCAGTAGAAAATGGCCGCAAACTACATGAAAATTGCCGTAGAAGTATGAAAAAATCGATAATTTCCACTATCGATGGGAGTTGAGAAATGCAAAGTCAGTCTTGGCCTTCTTGCTAACTTGAAGCATGTGCATGTAAATTTTGGTGCAAATCCGTCGAAAATTGCGGCCGTGCATTCGTTACACACACACACACACACACACACACACACACACACACACACACACACATCCTGCCTTTTATAGATAGAGATTTGAATTAATTTGAATCCTTGAGCTCCATAATGTGTACCCTATACTTCTACTCTTGTACCAAATTTTGCTAAATAATAAAGGGCGCCCCGTTGTAGTGTAATCTGGACGTAATCTTCCTAACTGTAGCCATGTGCCAGACATGTAATGGTGGCAAAATAAATATGCCTAATAAATTACTAAATTATCTTCGCTTGTCGTATTTTAGCCACATTTAGTATTGCCAAATCGAAACATAGGTCACATTGTTCAAATGTAAATTCCAAAGTTAATTTCAATGATTTCTGATTTGTATTTGATGTGTGTGTGTGTGTGTGTGAAAATAAAAAATTACAATCGAAACGTTAATGATGAATGAGACGTGTCATCTGAATGGAAGAAGTATAAGAGACGGATTAAGGTTAATTCCTGATACACGAGGTGTATCAAGGGAGAGTAACCAATTTTTGTCACTAATCCACGTACGCCTGAAGTTCTATTATCAAAAAGCTTTGTGTCGGATTCTGTGTCAGTGGATAGGGAAGGATATATGCTTACACTAAACAAAATCATTTGAAATTAAATTTAAACAGTACCATGAAATACCTAACCGCAAATTTTTAATAGAAAAATAGAGCTACAATAGTTAAAAGAATAGAATACAATATGATACGATAAATTCACCGGACACTCTGAACTCTGGCGTACAATGTGTTTCACAAAACTGTGAAGTCGGTCGAAAGATAAGTTGATTGAACTTTTATTAATTCACTTAAAGTCGTGCTTATGCCTGAGTCATGACAAAAGATAAGTTGTGAGAGAGATTTTTGTTTACTGAACTATATATATATATATATATATATATATATATATATAGGCAGCATATCTTCATTCAAAAGTGTTTCATTGAATAACATAGATATAGTGTATGTACTTATTTTTATACTAATCTTTTGTCTAATCAGTTTCTTGATGTTAAGATGAAATTCATCAAGGAAGGCGCCGTAGTATTTTCTAACCCAAGTACTTTCGATCTTATCCAAGTTCACCTTCAAGGGTAAATTACACGCTTATTGTAACTGCGATAAAATCAGAATTTCGTTGTGTGATTTTTAAAAACATGCGAGAATGTTGTCTGTTATATTCATTTAAATTTTATCCATTGTAGTTATAGAATCTTTTGCAAAACATGCGTCTCAATATAAGGGAACTGAAAATGGCATTTAACGTTTGTTATATGCATTGAAAACACACATACACACACACACACACACACGCACGCATATATATATATATATATATATATATATATATATATATATATATATATAATACCTAAAGAACTGGAACCAATCTATCTAGGTTTCACCTAACGGATCATCAGGATAATTCTGGCTCATATATATATATATATATATATATATATATATATATATATATATAATTTTAAGGTATGCTATATCTATAGGATAAAAGTGCTCAATATCTGTGATAAAGGATGTGTAAATATAAGAAGTGTAGACACTGATGACAACACTGAGTAACGACAATCTGTTTCGTTCTTGGACGCTATTATACAAACACACACATATATATATATATATATATATATATATATATATATATATATATTGTGTATTTGAACAGCAATCACTCTTTTATACAAGACTGATGACAAGGTACAGCGATGAATCTTTTTTATTTTATTTGTTCTTGTGTTCGTAAAAGTGTTTTATTTTCTGGATACAAAGTGAGTAAAAACTGTCCAAAAGTTCTGTATATCCGAGCGCTTTCGGATATTCTTTTAGGCATTATTAAAATAATATGGCTATATGCAAATGTCAGTCAGTTATGTGTCATACACGCGTAGGCGATCATATATCTTTTGATACATGATTGACGAGGTAGATTGTTTCCTGCAGTATGCTGCCGTTTCTGCGGTAGACTAGTTCTCCTCCTGCTATTTACCCATAGCTGGGGGAGAAGAAGAGGATTTATACCTTTCCCAAGGGTATTAGCACATAAGTGAATGTAATGGATTCGACTGGAATTTGAACTCGGCTCTCCGATTTCTCAATCCGAGCCGCTATCCATTACTCCACCGTGCCTCCTACTTGCAAATGTACAATGCACTAAGAGTTTGGGTTGGTTGATTTTATAACATGTCAAGCTCTTACATGTTGAAATCATTATGAATACTTCTGAACTCTATCATGGTTGGAAAGTGATGATTAAGCAGTATTAGTCGAGATATGCCATCAGTACATCCATTTTTGGTGTGATCTGACGCTTGTAAAAGCGATTAACTTACCCCACCCCACTGAGTCAAGTTGTGACACAAGGACGGTTTTTAACGTGGGGACCCGAATGGAAACATTCAGGCCGCTGGTCCAAGCTGGTTTTAGCTGGTTATATCTTGTCCAAGCTGATCAAAGCTCGTCTAAGCTAGTCATAGCTGGTCTTTGCTGGCCATAGCTTGCCCAAGCTGGTCTAAGCTAATCATAGCCGTGATACCCCTTGTGCCAGGGAAGTTTCTCTGTGCCAGGTAAGTATCCTGACTCTTGTAAAGATAGAGCATAGTAGATAGAGGTACTTACTGAAGCAGTACAACGATGAAATTTTACTAGCTGGATTTTGTAGGTATTGAATGTTACATAACAGTCTTTCCCCTATTGAGCGAGCAGATCTTGGTCAGGGCTATGAGAAATTTTCGATAGGTACAAGACACCTGTTTGTTCGTTTAAGACTTCTTTTTTAAAATGCAATATTTGCCAAGCCCAATCGTTGCCTTAAAGTAATGGTTAACAAAAGGGTTTTCCTCGACCATCCAATTGGGTATTAAATTGCGTCATCACTGGATGACCCAAGCGGTTTTGTGTTGTACGGAGCAAAATTTAGTGAAAATCAACCATAGCAAAATAGAAAATAAGATTAAAAAGTTCTTCTATCCACTAAGTGTAATAGCATATTTCTTTGCGAGGGACGTTAGTTAATAATCTAGTTTCGCAGGCAATTAATATTATCATGAGTTTTATCCTTACTGAATCCTTGTGGTAAAATAATGTACAATAGCCTGACGATTTGCAAACTTACCTCACAGACTGATTCGCTATTGAAGATAGTACGATCGTCATATATACCCAACTATGGTGGCCTGTTTCTAACCTAAATAATATTAGGCTGAGTCATATATAATTTCGGTTTTTGTTTATCAGTTTTACTCTTCGAAAAATAAAGTCCAATTACCATTTATTCAGTTATATTTGCAATGTCTCGCTGCCATTTATCAGGTAGATATTCAATTCCTTTTGGATAAAATTCCCAGGTTTTTGATGTGAAAAAGTTTTCGACAAACTCTCGAATCTGGTCTTCGTTAGAAAAAGTTTTTTTTCCCATCAAAACGTTTTGCAACGATCGAAAAAGACAATAAAAATCAGTTGGTGTGAAGTCAGGTGAATATGGCGGTTGAGAATAAAACAGACCAACCGTGATCCCAAATTCTTTTCTGTGCTATTATTACTACACGCGGATTTACGTGGCATCATTTTTTTTTTATGAATTCATCCCAAGCAAGGCGATAATGTCACTAAGATGCAAGGAGACTGCTCGGAATGAAAAAGAATAAGTAGACTTTAGAATGAACCGGAAACCCAATCTTAAACAAGAAACAAAGTATAGACCTCTCCTCCTATTTAAAAGACCGGGAAGGAGTGTGAATCAGGAAAACAACATTTGTCTGTACACTGTGTATGCTGCCACTACTAAGGTTGGAAAATCTCCAAACCTATTCTTAACTGCCATGTATGGTGAGTAGTTTGGATGATACATTTTCATTACAATTGGTTCTCCAAAACGAAAATGACGTATTACTTATCCTCATAATCTTAAAATGTTTAAAAATCATTCAGAATCAGATTACTTTTCCTCCTTATGAAAACAAAGCTTTCGTTATTTGACAAGTGCACAGTTATTTCAACCACTTTAATGAACGTCACTGGTTGATTCATAGGATTAGCGATTTTGATGTGTTTATTTTGAGCTAGTTTTCAAGTCGTTATTTTCTATAGAAAAATCCAGGCTTTCACACTTTCAAACCTAAGTTTTCTCATTTAAAATTAATTAACACCTTAAAGTATCAAAAAATCAATAAGCATTTAACGGTGCTAAAATATCTGTCTATATCTCTGAGATGAGGTATTATGATTATTTACATTATTTACATTGTGCGGACTGTTATCCTCATCTTCATTGCCACATTCACAACATTTCGGCCGTTGTACGCCCCGGCCTTCTTCATGTGATTGAAATTTCAAATCGAACCCTTTATTTCGTCCACTGGGGTAGATTGTTCTAATTCCACGTGCCATGCCTCTTCCAGATATCTCAGTCATTTCTTTTTAACTCAACTCTCCAAGTTTGGTTCATCACTGTTGTGGTTTGGTATTATCCTTGAGGACACATGACCCAGTGGATAAAGACGTTGATTAGATCCAGTGATTAGATCCAACGAGTTGTGAGTTCCATACCAGACCACAGCAGTGGTGAAACAAAAACGTGGAACTAGAACAATCTACCCCGGTGGACGAAATAAAGAGTTCGGTTCGGAATTCAAATCACCTGAAGAAAGCCGGAGCGTACAACGGCCAAAACGTTGTGAATATGGCAATGAAGATGAGGATAATAGTCTGAATAATGTAAATAATGCAAGGAGCTAAAATAGTTGAAAATAAGTTTGTCCATTATTTATACGCGGACTGTTATCTTCATCTTTGTTGTTGTTCGGTCGTTGTGCTTTCCAGCCTTCATCAGGTGCTTGTCAATCCGAGTAATCTTCATGGAATTTCGAAGTGAACCGTTTATTTAATCTCCGGGGGTGGGGAGGATTGTTGTCGGCATCTGTTCGCATCTTTTCTCTTTATTCCCTTTCTCTCGTCTAGTGGTGGTGGCCGAGATGGATGTAAAGGCCCAACCCTAACTCCTGAAGAGTAGTCAAAGAGAGTTTGGCAAGTTCATTCGCGTAAATTTGATTTTGGTGGACAACTCTGCGCGACGGAGAAGTCCAAACACGTTGCCAGAAGCGCCTCCATCGCGGCTCAAAAAAGGATTGAAACAAGCTAGATCTGGCAAACCTGGGCTGCAGGGTGTTTGGTCTGTCATGGACCACACTGGTTACCCCGCTCCGAGTGGCGCTGTTTGAATAAAAATGATAGGGACAGAAATCAACGATACTGAACCAATTGTCAGAGATAAAAAAAAACAAAAAAACACTACGACTCGAAATACTTTTCCTACAATTTGGAAAATTACGTCTTCTTTCATAAAAAGAGAAACGTTCCGCTTAAATATTCTATAAATCATTCTACAGGAGTAGATTGTTCTCGTTCCGCTGTTCATGTCTGATCACTGGACATGAGCAGCTGAAAAAGAATCTATTCGCGTAGGTTAAATAAATCGTTCAGTTCCCTGAAATTCCCTGAAGGCTATCCAGATCCACAAGCACCTGATGAAAGCCGGGGGATACAAATGATGAGGACAATAGTCAGCATATAAGTAATGTAAATAAAGATAACTTCTCATCCTAGAAGGTCAATGATAACAAAAACAAAGATGAGGACAATAGTCAGCATGTAAGTAATGTAAATATTGGCAGCTCCTGATCCCAGAAATTCAGACTGAAGTTTTTGTCGAACCCAAATCAACTTGTTGGAATTATACTTATGTACCATATACAAGTGCCGGCGCGGGTAAATAATTTTCTTCGGTACCCCGCCCCACCTCCTCGGTACAGTGTTTATTTGGCACGACATGCTTATTATTTTTCAAATAATTTTCTCCGCGGAATGATTATTTCATACCACGTTTATTACACTTTTATTCAAATTCCCGGAACGTTTATTAGAACCGGTACACTTAAAAAAAAAAAAAATTCACTGGCACGTCCATTCCATTCGGCACTTGTATTTGATACAAATGAGTGATTTATTTTCCATTTTTATGATGGATAAATTTTTCTATCATCGTTTCTATAAAGCTAAAATTCGCTCCAACCAACCAGCTCATATCGAATATAAATAGATCTAAACAAACTTAATCCCTTCTACATGATTAAAATCGTTAACACATTTTTTGTTCTTATTTTCACCAAATATTTAAATTCGTGCTTCCGTTCTGCTTTCAAGAACGTGTCAGATGCGTTCCGTCTGCGCATTACTTTAAAATTACATTGACTGTATTGTATAAAATATCCATCCGTTCTTTTGACCAAATATATATTCGGCTCTATATAAGTGTGGCTTATACTCGTTAATACAATGTGGTATTTGAATGAGGATTCCTAAATTAGATCATGTGTAGAAATTGCTAATAGCTCTTTCCGCTGACGTAAATTCAGCGACGAAAAAAATGCGTCCTGCAATACTGAAGGCACCAGAAATCCTTAGCTTTTCTCGAAAACTATCATTAGCTTTTGTTTAATTTTAATCAGTCGAAAAAATTTACTTTCGTCTC
>CAHIKZ030005477.1:3022500-3065000 GCA_903632075.3 Acanthosepion pharaonis
CTTCTTATCCCCACCCGGGCTATGTATAAATATCCAGTTAGGCCGGGTACTCTAACCTTGGGTGGCAGCTCATCTCAGAGAAGAATTACTCTGAAATGAAAACCATAGAGAAGGCAATGGGAAACACTTCCATTATTCTTCCGAATAAATTATGGCAATTCTCAGATATTAAAGATATCTGTAGAGCGTCATGATCATCTACGTCCTAAAGGAATATTGCATAAGAAAAATGAAAAATAATATTTCCCTAATGAAATTAGAAAACTAAGAATAACTAGTAAATTTTTCTTTCTTTTTTTTCCTTTCATGTAAGTTCAATTCCAGATTTATGCTGCTTGCGTAATGGTCGTAAAATTTAAAAACGACCTTAGCTTTGCAAAAAAGTTAATACAGTTTAACCCGGATATAAGAGAGTTGTCGGGACCGGAGACGAAGTCTCTTATATCCGGGTTTCTCTTATATCCGGGTTTGGTCTATTTTATTTACATTAACACAGGTTCTAATTTGGGACCAGAGAAAATCTCTCATATATCCGGGTCTCTTATATCCGGGTTACACTGTATATATAAATGATAGAAAAAATGATAGATTAATATTAATGACAATTTAAATAATTTTCCAAACCTTAAAAAGATAATGTCAAAACGATAACTAAAAGGTTCGGAGTAGAGGTACTGAATAGAACATCAATCAGCTAAGTGACAAATTTTATATTTGTACTCATCCAATATATATATATATATATATATATATATATATATATATATATATATTGTCTTAAATGTCTTAAAACAATAATTGTCAGACTTTGTTCACTTCATAATGTGTGACGTCATTTGTTTACATTTGGATACGCATTGAGCAGATATGAATGTATGAGAGAAAATCATAGAGAATTGTGTTTAAAAACAGTAAAATTGATCTTGCTAACCGAACGCTCCTCTGTGTCCCAATCGGCTAAGGCACGTCAGACTATATCGACGGTTCCGTATAGGATACAGGTTCGATTTATGTCGGAGGACGCATATTTTCTATGAAAATTTATCGGACATTCAGGCCGGTAAATGTCGTTAATACTGTTTATTATAAACGGAGCATTTACTTAAATATTTGTATATATAAAAAGAACGTATAAAATTGTCTTAAATATATATATATATATATATGTATATATAATTGCAAATATAAAAGTGAACATAGAAGTCAACACTTAGAGGCCACAGTCTGTTTCATGCAAGATCCAATCGTCAGGCCATATATATAATTGTATATTTGGGAGCAATCCCTCTTTTACACCAGTTTTATTTAAGACTACGGTTTAGGTTATAAAACATTGAAGTTGAGTTCAACATACCATTGAAATGAAAGTTAATTTTATTACGATTCAGTTAAATATCTCAATTCGTTCGTGTCATCATGGTGGACAAGTTTATGTTTAACGTTTTACTGATTGTTTACAGCATTTAATAGAAATAGAACTTCCGGGATAAACTTGAACTTTAAATCAGTTTAACTTAAAATAATATAAACTTATATAATTCACGTCCTAAAGCTAGTGGCAAATTTTTGTTCTAGGTGCGGGCCGAATATTGATCATATTCGGTCGGGTCGCCCATCGAAGAAGTCTGCTGTTTATTTAGACCCGAAACTTCTAGTGACATGGGAGCAACAACACTGACGATGCATCTAGATTCAGCACTTAAAGGTGTATTTTAATAATAATAATAATATTGCCTGTTTAAAGAAAGCTGAAATATAAATAATTACTCTACAAACAACTTGACAAAACACCAAAGCGGGATCTCTTTGTGTCTGTCTTTAACGTAAAATTATTTTAATTAAAAAAAATTGTCTATTTGAAGAAAGTTAAAATAAAAATATTTACTGTATAAACAACTCGTAAATCGTTATGCGTCAGACGGACGCACCATACAAGCATGCAAGCACTCACGCAAACACTCACGCAATCACGGACTTTTAGTATTATATAGATGACTGAAAAGGTACTTCGATTAAGTTTTTTATTCAATTTTAGTTTCATTCGTACAAATATTTTCTTTCCTTGAAATAAAGTGTATAAAAACCTGTATGTATGTTAAATATATACGAGGGCTTTCGGTTGTTTTTATTAGTCTCATCCATGTGTAAAAAAAAAAAAAAACTTCTAAAATAATAGAAACATTAATTAAAAAAAAAATGTTCTAACTCAATAATATCGTCCTAGAACACTGCCACAACGCGTTGACACAGTTTAGAAAAAAAGGCAAAAAAATCTCATCTCATCTCTACCTCCCCCTTTCTTTCTCTCTCTATCTCTCTTTCTCTCTCTCTCTCTCTCTCTCTCTCTATATATATATATATATATATATATATATATATATATATATATATATATTCAGTTAAAAACAGTCAGTGTTATATAAAAGATTCGAACAGTTTTTTACGCACATTATATCTAGAAAGATACTTGAACGATTGCAAGAAAAATTGAATAAAAACCTTAATCGCAGTAGCTCTTCCTCAGTTTGGAGGAGACGACCTCAGTGTGCGGCACCTTTGGAAAATACCTGAAAATCATGCCACGAGCCGACCCAAGCTTTGTGAGCGAAATTGGGTAGACGGAACCCGTTGGGGGGGGGGCGTCAACGTTTGTGCTACTAAAGGTAGACAGACAAATTATATTGTTGATGCATATTTATTTTTTTAAACATTTGGACTTTTTATGACTTTGTTACCTCCCTTGACTTTTACATCGTGAAATTTAAATCGTAAAGTACACGACCATAGCCTTTTTCACTTCACGGGTAAAAAAAAATTAATTTTCAGATGAACATAACAATTTTGTCTCAGAAAAATGATGAATACAACTTTTGTTTTAGAAAAACAACACCCTGATGATGACATTGTGCTACTCGGAATAAATGAATATGTATCAATATGGCTATTTTCTCCCTTTCTTTAATAAGGATACTAAGTAGCTTGTCCGTGAATATGATAGATAGATAGATAGATAGATAGATAGATAGATAGATAGATAGATAGATGCTGAAGCATTTAGGTTATCATATCAAATGTATTTCCCTGAATAAATAAATAACCTGTATTCAAATAAATGCATTTTGTTTACTTTTCGTCGCATAATCCAACAAGAATTAAAAAGTGATCACGCGGCCTTGTTGGTGATGAATTATTTTCAACCCTATCCATCTAATGAAATGTTGCTAGCCTCTCGCTATTTTATCACTATTATTATGTTACATTATCACTATTATTATGTTACAGTCCAACCAGCTAAGTCCTTCCGAGCTAGGAACCGCCATACCATGGTCAGGGTGGAAACTTATCTCCATTCCCTTCGAGCTCCTTTGTTAAAGTTCCATTCAGACAGCTTCTTCCACAGGACTGTTGCTTTGTGGAACAGACTCCTAAGAAGATGCTTCCATGACAACTACAATCTTAACCTCATCAAGTTCAGGGTCAACCGATATCTATCCTACGTAACTTCATAATATGCACTTCTTACCACCATCTCCTTCCCTTTCAACAATCTCACTCATTAATCCTCTACCTTGAGTGGCCCTTAGGCCTTGTATTGAGTGAACTAAAGTAAAAGAAGTAACACAAATCAAAAACAATCCTACTTGATTTATGATAGAAATTCGAGAGAAAACAAAATGAACAATGACGGATCAGTACAAAATAAGAACAAAACGGCATCCCAGACTTGCAGCGGGATGAGAACAATCTATCTCTATAGATAAGCTAAAGGGTTAATTTCGAAATACTCTGTAGGTTAGCCGGATCGATATGCAACTGATGAAGGCCGAAACGTTGTGGAAATAACAACTAAGATGGAGACAATAGAGTTTAAATAATGTAAACAATGAGTATATTGGTTTGATGCAAAAGTCCCCGGCACAATCTTTCGTAAAATGTTAACCGAAACTGAGAAATGTCTTTGATGCCAGCTTTTTGCTGCTCTGGCAATCAGTCAACTGTTCTAGTTTTTTGACAGGCTTCAAAAAAAAATTCTGAAACTAGGATAATTGGATCCATATGAAGTTATGGAAGTGAAATCGGTCAGCAGTTAAATGCTTTTCTTTCATTTATCGCATGACACAAAAAAAAACAAGTTTCGGAGCGTATCTGATGATTAAAAATAGATTTATTTTTATTTATGAAACATTTTAAAAGATTTATGAAACATTTTAAAAGATTTATTAATATTAAAAAAATAATTTTAAATTTTTTAATGGATATATTTATCTTAATTTTTATATAGATTTTTTAATCCAATATTATTTAGAAAATCTTTTATCAGAAATTTTTCGGACCGGAAGTGCTTCGGTTTTCAAATTTTTCAAATTTATTTTTTTTTTTTTTTTTTTTTTTTTCATATTTTGGAATAAAGACTATTTAATTTGTATATAACATCTACAAAATGGGGTAGCTATGTAATGGAACCCAAGCATAAACACGATATCCCATTACATTTCATAACACAGTTTATACATATATCCCGAAAGTAGTTTTATATAAAATTTAATAAATTTTGTGTACATATAATTACAGAAAATGACGTTAGTCAAGTAATGCTCACACGGATTTTTAAGTGGTGAAATTAAGATTTCGTGTAAAATAATGTTTTATGCTTTCTGCACGTGTACAAAAAATATGATCACTACTCACAAAAAATATATAAATGCAGGGCTTTTTGACATTTTGAATAATATATTTACTGAGCACCAAACACATGGTAAGTAATCCACGGACGAAGGTATTGCTGTGACGATCGCTAACAAAAAAACAAAAAAACTGGCACCAACGTAGGCTAAGTAGCTGGGCTGGAAGCCCTCAAACCAGGGCAGATGGGGTCACTTACAACAGTTGTACATCACTTAGGAACCTTCCTTGTACTTTCTGAAATTTTCCATTTGTGACGAGTCATGTCAGCCCCTGAAAAACTTTCGGATTTGGGAATTTCGGATAAAGGTTACTTAACCAATACTATAAAAATAATTTTTAGTGGCTGCACGTGTTTGAGTTGACGTCCCGGTAGGAGTTCTTGATCTAGGTCGGTTGATATTGACACTGTTTAAGAAAATAACAATGAAACTGAACTGGTGAAACTAATATAGCTCGTCTGAACATATAGACAGAATAGTGAGAGGCTAGTAACGTTTCGCCTGTGGTATTTTCTATGTGTAGTGTTATTCAAAGAGAACTACTTTTGACTAGTGATTTGGCTGCTTGACAATGCAGTGTTGCAAATGCGACGCAGCAAACGGCCATGGAACTGGATTTGGAAGTTCTACATTCGGAAAAATTTTCAGATCTGTTATTTTCAGATCTATTAATTTTCTCGTTTCACACCACACTTGTCTTCTGCTCAACAATTCCAACAAAATCAAGCTACGAGTATAAAAGAAATCAACCAATCAGAAGCGGAATGTGAAAATGAAATATACTACTTGGCTGAAAACTGGTGATAAAAAAAACAAAAAACAGGAAAGCCATGTTGATGACTGAATAATAATGCTATGAATTCATACGAATTAATTATTTTGTCAAAAAATTCTGAAAACTTTTTGAACCAACTTTATGGTATTCACGTTTACAGATCCATTACTATTTGCTCTGGTTTCAATGTAGTTTCCTTTTTCGTTCGAATTCTACTCATGTTCGTTTCATACACTTACGCGCAAATATCATTAAAAAAGGCATGAATCCATCTCCTCCCTTGCTATGGGCTAAATAGTAGGACTTATATCTAGAAAATCATTGTTATTCTAAAATAAATTGTTAATGCCAAATTCACCCGGAAAAAATATTCTTACGGTCCAAAAATATGTTTCAGCTTTGAATAACCCACGAAGCCATAAGAATTAAATCAATCAATCAATCAATCAATCAATCAATCAATCAATCAATCCTTTTTCCTTAATGAACATTGTAACGAACTTATCATTAGCTAGAACCTTATTTGTGTTTTACTATTGACCTATATCCAAAGGTGCATGTAGACTAAAGCCCTTGTCTGTGCATCAATAGAAATTTTGATTGACTTGCGATATACTTGTCTGAATCACTTAGATGAGACATTATCTTTAGTATTCATTTTATATTAGTTTTTATTTTATAATATATATGAGGATGTGCAGAAAAATTCTCGGTCCGGCCAAGAAACCTTGAAAATAAAATTAACTTTGGTCGTTTCATAAGAATTTAGAAAGTGAACTGAGGCCGATAAATTTTCAGCAGTGCCCCGAATGTTGCTTATTTAAATCTAGTCGTATGTCTGAATCTCGTAGATGGGGGTATTTAAATTTAGTCGTATGTCTGAATCTCGTAGATGGGGTATTTAAATTTAGTCTTATGTTTGAATCGCGTAGATGGAGGTATTTAAATGTAGTCGTATGTCAGAATCTCTCAGATGAGGTATTGTTATTAGCATTAATTGCTTAGAGATATTTCTTTCATCTTCATTTGATTAGGTTGAATCGAAAATGATCTCCGTTTTCGTCTATCAACTTTATTCTTAAAAATTAAGTACAATTCATTTTTATTTACTTATATATTCACCATTCTTTGCATTGACTCATTGCCATTTATCAAGCAGCTCTTCAATGCCTTTTGATTTAAAGTCCTGCAAGTTTTGATGTTAAAAAATTTTTCTCCGCACTTTTCAATCTGATTTCCATAAGAGAAGGTTTTCTCCCTCAAAAGCGTTTGCCAGTGATCAAAAACGGTAATAATCGACTAATACAAAGTCAAGGAGTTATGGCAGGTGGGATAAAACAGGCCAATCGATTTTCCTTTTTTTTTTTTTCCTGTTATTCTTGCTTCTTATTTATTTCTTGGAGTAAAACAATATTTTCCATTTAATCCACTGTGTACGCTGCCATGTAGAACTAAGGAATGTGAACGAGCTTCAAATTTATTCTTAACTGTCACGTATGATTAGAAGTTGGATTGTTACATTAGTCATTATAATTGGTTTTCAAAAACGGAAATTACTTCCGGTTCAAAAATATTACATCAATTATTAAGACTAACGTTTCCAAGGATAAGGGAAATTAATTCAAAGCTTTCCTGAAGTTTTGTTTTATATATGTGTTGCTAAGGTTTAAAAAAATACAAAAAACAAGATAGAAAATATAAAAAAAATATGTAATTAGACGAAAGAAACCGTAAAAAATTAATACGACACCAAGGTTTTCATTATTATTATTATTATTATCATTATTATACTATTATAATTGTACTTGTCTCTCCCTTCGTTAGTTTGCATGATCGTTATGTCCAGCTAATACAGCATAAATAATGGAGTATTCTGTTTTGATCACGTGGTAAGAGAGGAAAGACACTACTTGGTTTCAGTGAGAAACTGAAAGAAAAAAAAAAGGGAAGATAGAAATGTTTAACAACTATTTCGGTTAAATGGAAAAAGTTGCCAATTTGAGATCTTTTCATTTGTACCCCCTTACTTCTTAAAATAACTTCCAGCATTCATATTTATGATTGTTACTGCAATATTTATCAAAGCTGTTAGAGTCAAATATTTAACGATGCGATAGGCGAATTTCTAGGAACATTTTATTGCCGTAGAATGCGCCATGAGTTTATTCAGTCATTAAGTGAAGAACCAAGATTTATCAGAATGTTAAAATAGGAAAACCGTGAAATTTTAACGGGTTAAAACTAGTTTTTATTATTGTTGTTGTTGTTGTTAAATGTTTCGATCAGGCACAATCCTTTCCTTGGCACATGAGCTATTCCAAACAGTGCTGACGCTTGCGTACATACAAAGATGCCAGGTATCCACAAGGTAGGAGTCAGTCAGTCAGTTATATGCCATGCGTGATACACGCTTAGGCGATTATATATCTTTCGATACATAACTGACAGATTTTTTCCGCAGTAGGTTGCCATTTCTTTCTGCGGTAGACCAGTGGCCATCCAAGGCTATAGAACCCGGTCTGTCCTGTTATTTACCCATAGCTGGGAGGAGAAAAAGAGGATTCATACCTTGCCCAAGGGTATTAGCACGTAAATGAATATAATGGATTCGACTGGAATTCGAATTGATTAGCAATGCAAACATGACATTTATTAAAACAAAATTTCAGCGGTAGACCAGTGCCCATCCAAGGCCATAGAATCCGGTCTGTCCTGCTATTTACCCATAGCTGGGAGGAGAAAAAGAGGATTCATACCTTTCCCAAGGGTATTAGCACGTAAGTGAATGTAATGGATTCGACTGGAATTCGAACTCGGCTCTCCGATTCCTCAACCCGAGCCGTTATCCATTACTCCACAAGGTAAAAAGATTCTGGAAAATAATTCCGAGTGCGACAATCACAAAAGAGACACCTTGTTATATTTCTTTTATTTACCCTGCCAGCACATGGTACCTCTGTATATTTGCCTGATTCGCCCTCACGATATTCTTATCCCACGCCTATCAAGATTATTATTATTGTTATTGTTGCTGTTTGTTAGGGTCAGTGAACCACTTCAAGTTTTGATTCAACCCCGAGTCTTTGTGCAGAATGCTTCTCGCCGAGAGAAATGGTCTACCACCGTTAGCCTCGTTCCTATAGCTCATGACGTTTACGTAGTAAAGATGAGTAGCGTAAATTAACTTAGAAAGGTCGAGTTTCAACCCGCTTCACTTTAATTGGAAACAATTTTTTTTTCACCCAACACTCACCTCCTTCCATAGCCACTGAGAAACAGATATCGGTGACACTGAATGTGTTCCACATCAACGGCAAACCACCGGAAGGCCGAGTTGATCATGTGGATGAAATGTCGACGCGACGGCGAAAAAAAAAAAAAATTCCAACGCAAAAGACACTGTGACGACTCTGATGGCTTCCCTGTTGACCTAACCGACAATGAATCTCGTGCGATTTTTAAAAAGTTTTCAGGAGTTAGCTAGCAAACGAAGATAATAGGCCAGGTATCTTAAGGTGAAGTGAATCGGAACGTAAAGAGATAAGTAGATATATTCCGACAAGTAGACGACCACCCAGGATTTATTATCATTGGTCATAATATTAACAACATATGTCAAGCAAATTACGCTGTTCTGATAGTAGATTCAGAGGGAAAACTGAAAAAAAGATTATATAAAGTAGTCGATGAATGCAAAAAAAAAGCAAGATTAAACGCTAACTATAAAAAGATAAAATACATGATTGTCAGCAAAAGGGAAAACCCAAAATGCGAAGAACATCCCGGGAACGTCAAGATAAATCAAGTGCAAATCTGGGTTAGTGTTGTAACAGAAGATGGAAAGTTTGATACAGAAGTCCGAAGGCATCTAGGAATAGCGAAAGATAACTTTCAGGAGCTGAGCAAGGGACAAAAGAATCGAAAAATAACAAGAAAAACGAAGAAAACGGTGCTAGGGTGTTATGCAATGTCTAACCTCCTATATGGCAATGAATGCTGAGCAATTTCAACACGGATGAAAAAATACCTAGAAGTGATAGAGATGCGATTCTACCGACGTTGAGAATATCGTTATTATATAACAAAAAAAGGTACCTCGACATGGTGTAATGGTTAGCAAGCTTGTCCCGCCAGAACAATTACGACTAGGTAGTGAGTTCGATCCTCACTAGGTGCTCCATATTTTCGGCCTGTGTGTGCCACATCTAAGCCATGCTTAGAAAATAACCATTATGTGAGAAAAAAGGGTTTAAGAAACGAATCTATAAAGAAATCGTTGCCAACAGCCAGAAAAAGACAACTGGAATAATAAAGAAAGAAGCCTTGGCGAATTTAACACACACAAGTCACATAGACGTCAAGCGAAGCAAACAAAACGACGAGTAATCTATTTGAAAATGTTATATAATGACAGTAGAACTGGTATCGCAACGACAAATAGGAATCGTAAAAGAACAAACATTGCTGAAAGCAGCAAAATAAAGGAAGCTGTGGAGAACCGTCGTCGAGCAATTTCTGAAGAAAGGTGGTACATAGATCTTCATGTTTTGTTTTCTTTCTTTGTTTTGAAACTAGATAAAGCGTTTAAAAATATACCTGAAAAAATACAATCACTATTAGAACATTGAATCATTTCTTAAAGCATTCAGATGTGACGTTCACGTGATAACGGCTGCAAATCTGACCAGCTAGAAAGAAAGATATATCATAAGCATAAATAAAGTATCAATTTGCGAGAATACTTAATTTCATAATTGAGATAATTTAACAAAATAGATATTTTAAATTCAGCCTGTTTGTTTAAACTCGGTAATCGACTAAAATAATCAGGAATGTATCAGGAATTCCCATCCCAGAAATTGTTGTCGAATAACTATTTTTAGAATTTAGAAACTGAAAACATTTAAATAATCATTCATTACTATTCGCCTCATAAGCATCAATTGCCTCGTTATTTATTTATTCGCCCCTTCACTGCAAAATGGAATTATCCTGCTTTCTCTTCGGCGTTATGATGATTATTATTGTACTATTATTCCACTTGTTTGTATGGATCAGCTTTACGTTTCGAATAGACAATTGGAATTGATAAGCGTTGCTCAACCGACATCACGGAAGTGTCTCTCGTCAAAGTGTCACGGTAATAGTGTCTTCATATCTCCCCACTTCTTTCTTTCTTTCATTCTACTCTTGTTCGAGTTTGTTTTTTTCTATATCTGCATTGTTTTTCCTTTGTTTGCTTGTTTCTTTTACTGTTCCATCTTTTGTTTTTTGTTTGTGTGTTTCTTTTTACATCTGCACTGTTTGTTTCTTTCTTTCTTACTTTCTTTTTTCTTTCTTTCTTTATACTTCACATTTGTTTATTTGGTTCTTTCTTTCATTCTTTCTTCCTTTTTTCTTTCTTTCTAATACTGTTTATTAATTTTGTACGTTCAAATTTATATCTAACATGCATATAATCATCCTATTCTGTCGATAATTGCAGAACGAGGGTATTGATATCTTTTTTGTCGAATACCGTGGAATTTCCGTGCTCCTCGCTTTGGGGCAAATTCAGCAGGTATTATGATCAGTTTCGTATTATTGATTATAAAAATCGATAACATAGAAATTGCATATAATCTAAAGCGATGTATATAAACATATTGGCACAAAAATATCATTAGACGCATATGCATACACACGTTTTAATAGATTTTCCTTTTCCTCATTATCTATGAATCACCATGACTTCTTGCGAAAGATAGTGAAGTGGTATCCCAATGCTTTCCTCATTCTTTTGAATTCAGAATAGATCTTTTACTAGACTGTCCCCGCCCAAATTAAAAAAAATCCCATTTTGCTCTGCTATTTAACCCAGTAAGAAATTAATTCATGTTTTTCTCAAGGGCATTAATGCAAAAGTAAACGCAACAGATTAGGGTGGAACTTGAACTCGCCTCGCTGTTTCCACTTTCCGATCCGATACACGTTATGCTACTTGCACATTAAAAGATACCCCTCACGAAAAGTAATATCTTAAAAGAAGATCAGTTGCTATTTTGTAAATAAAGCTGGGTGGTCAATGTGGAAAGCGGTTTTCGTAACTGGTTGCAGCGCCACCTGGCGGTATTTGAATCACAGTAAAGATGGGATTATCATTTAATTGTGAACAGGTGTGAAAATTCCGCTGCGTTTATAAGGCGATACTGAAAAGTTTTCGACTTGACCAACGTTCCAAAAACCAGTATTCTAATTTTTTCTCATTAAAATTTCAGTAAATCATTGTACATATATATATATAAGTAACTTTAGTTTTATATATCCCACCCGGGTAAATATACAGAAAAAAAGAATTTGAAACTGGAATGATATGACATAACAATTCAGTACTCTTTTCTTTGTTTCTAGCGAAATATTTCTGCTTTTTAATACTTTGCTTAGATTTTGAAAGACTTTTTTTTTTACTATCTGCATATCTTATGTTGTTAAGGTTGTGACCGCCAATAGTGAATCCTGGTAGATAAGTATAAGTCCGGCGAGAAGACACATCCTTGTATTACATCCGTTTGTATTGTTGTATATTTACTAATTTCCTATCTATATGCAGACAGTTTGTTGCCAATATATGTTCTGGATTATTCTAAATAGCCTTCCTGGATAGATCAAGGTTACCTAGCAGATTCTTTGTAACATACTTTAACATTAGCTTATCTTTTCTTAGAATTCGTATAAGCTGATCCTTTCCAGAATATTTCATCTGCAGAATTAACGTATTTCCGATATGTCCAATGCATTATAAATATATCCCATCAAAACAATATTATTTGTTTTTGATATAAGTAATTTTATAACAATCTTTCGTATGCACGAAACATTCGTAAGTCGGATGTTCTTAACTCGCCGGAGACATACTCAATACTGAAATTTGGTGGGGGGGGGGGAGGGCCGGGGTAGGTATCAAAATTTTTCCTATTTTTTTTTTTAATCTCTCTAACAAGTACAAAAAATTTAATATCTGGAGAATGTTTTAACAGAGGATGGAAAGTACAGCCCTAAAATCCGAAGGCGAATCGGTTAAGACAAAGATGCATTCTAAAAGCTAAGCAGAGTATTAAGAAACAGCAAAATTCATTAGAAACAAAGAAAACGGTAGTGAACTGTTATGCGATATCAGTCCTCCTATATGGCAGTGAATACTGGACAATCTCCTCAAAGATGAAGAGACTTGAAGCAACAGAAATGTGGTTTAACAGAAGGACCAAAGCGATGACAAAGTTTTAGACCATTGAAGCAAAAAGGATACTTATGCTTAACATCAATAAAAGAGGGTTGAAATTTCTAGAACACATAATGAGGAAAGAGGGCTTGGAGAATCTGATACACACTGGACAGATTGAAGGTAAGAGGGACAGAGGAAAACAACGCATAATATACTTAGTGAGCTTGGATAAATGGATGGTGGAACAGAGTTTAAGAGAAATAAAAAAATGGCGGGACTGTATTTGTTTTGCTTTTTCTTTATTTTGTTGCTTTTTCAAAAAGAAGTGTCTGCTGCAATACTGTGTGTGTTTTTGTTCTTTTTTATATGCCGTATCCTTGCGAGGGCGATCATGGCTCTCTGCAATTTCCTATCCTTTGTAACTAATGTTTGTCTCCTTACTATCCCCACCACCTGTCCTGCCACCCATTTACACAGGCTTGTTTGGTAGCTTACTTTCTCTTTCCTTCGGACACTCTTACCTTCAATATATCCTGTGAGTGTTAAATTCTCCAAACCCTCAATCCTCATTACATGTCTCAGAAATTTCAACTGTCTCCTTCTGATTCTAAGTATAAGTGACATTTTTGGTTTCTATTTTCCTTAAAACTTACTCGTTGCTCACATGCTCTGTCTATAAACATGATTCCCAAAGTGGAGCGCACACCCCACAAGAGGGCAGTTTGATTTTTAAGAGGTAGGGAGCAATTCGAGAATGGATTATTAACAATGATTTTTTTTTCTAGTAAGTCTATGTAAATGTGTGAATTAAAACACATATAATATACATACATAAAATATATGTATGTACATGTGTAATTACGTATGTACTATATATATGTGTGTGTGTATATATATATATGTATGTATATATATATAAGGTTATAGTTGTTCCAACGAGAGAAAAATGTATATTTTAAAAAAAAATATATATATATATATATATATATATATATATATATATATATATATATATGCATGCATGTATACATATGTGTATGCTGAATCGTGTATACAAGCTAACGGGGACACGCACGCGTACGGGATACACAAAAATGGAAATAGATTTGACAGGCTCAAGGGTAATATACGGATAGCAAAACATCTTTCATCAACACATCTATCATCACCACCACTCAGACCAAATCTAATGATTTTATTACCACTTATGCAGAAACTCACTTTTCCCAATAATCAAGAAATGAGATCAAGGCTCCCTATAAATACAAAAAAAACGAACAATGAAACATTAAAAGAACACAAAGGAAATTTATTCTTTTCAAAATTGATTCCTTTTATTTACCTGAAGAAGGTCACGAGACCGGAAACAAGTGTAGCAAAAATACGAAGAATAAAATATAATATAAACACTAAAAAAACACATTATAACGAAAAACGTTTGCGCGTTTTCTCTTTTTTAATATATATATGTGTGTGTGTGTGTGTGTAACGCAATATTTTTATAAATATATATATATAATTCTGTGACTTCCGTTACATCCTCTAAAATAACCATTCATTGACAAATTGAAACCAAATTTGGGGGAAAATTGCAAGCAGTTAACGGGGTACAAAGTATAATTGGTTTTACTAGGGTGCGTAACTTAGTACAATACATTTTCGTACATTTTTTTGAAAAATTAAAAGTTTTATTATTTAAAGTACAAAATATTCACATAATTTTCTAAACAATTAAATGATTAAAATAATTTTTTTTTTAAATATTGTTTACAATGAAGTCCTATAAAAGATTAAATTAAAAAAATTATTAAACCGCAAAGTAAGGTTTTTGTCAAAGTATTTTTGTAAACAAATCATCTTATTCAAATTTCATCGACTGGTTTTTTGAAATTGAATGGAACATAGAGTTTGTAAATCTCGACAAAAATGTTAGCAATAAATTCAACAATAGTGAATACTGTGAGGATTTCAACACATGTTGTAAAAAAAGATTATAGTAGTTTAAAATTCTAAAATTAAATGATAATACATGTAGTAGAATTAAGACAATGCGAATTGGCTTAACAGTAAGCTTGAGAGAACTCAGTATTTACCCAAGACTTCACCACAAGGCGGGATGTGGCACAAGGCCGGATTTTAACGTGGAGATTTCAGAGTGTGTACGCTCGGCAAAAATTCCCCGTAGACCTCAGGAGCGGGTGGCTGTCTACCTCCCCAGACGAGACTCGGTATTTACCCAAGTCCTTCCCACAAGGTTGGATGTGGCACAAGGCCGAATTTTTCACGTTGGGCATTCCGAGCGCGTACGTCCGGGCAAAAATTCCCCGTAGACCTCAGGAGCGGGTGGCTGTCTACCTCCCCAGACGAGACTCGGTATTTACCCAAGTCCTTCCCACAAGGCTGGATGTGGCACAAGGCCGAATTTTTCACGTTGGGCATTCCGAGCGCGTACGTTCGGGCAAAAATTCCCCGTATATCTCAGGGGCGGGTGGCTGTCTACCTCTTCAGACGAGACTCGGCATTTATCCAAGTCCTTCCTACAAGGCAGGATGTGGCACAGGGCCGAATTTTTGACGTGGGGTATTTCTGAGCTGTCTACCTCCCCAGACGAGACTCTGTCCATAGGCATAACTTTGAGTTCCTTTGGTATTTACCCGAGACCGCCTCACAAGGTGGGATGTGGCACAAGGCCGGTTTTTACGTTGGACATTCCGATCCCGTAGGCCCGGGCAAAAATTCCCCGTTATAACGGCGTTGATTTTTGTCTACCTCCCCAGATGAGGCTATGCCATAACAGCAGAGTTCTCCTGAATATGTGTTCAAAACAGATCTATTAATGGGGGCAATGGATCATATCATAATACTATTGCATATATGCAGACTCTCTGAATCTTGTTTAGACCAAATTAATGGCCTTTTAGGCTTCCTCCACATGAATAGGAGTCCACCTTTTAAATAATAAGAATATGTAACAAGGGAGAGATCAGGATTTTATAGATGCTTAGGTAGAACCACTGGTCTATGGTATTCTCAGCAAGCTTCTGTAGAACTATAGCTTTGAAGCCTCGAATCCCTTTTTATCTGTGAGGAAATTATATAGCATTCACTGCCATATAGGAGGATTGATATTACATAGCAATTCAGAGCTCTTCTGTTTGTTTCTAACGAAATCTTCTTGTTTTTTAAATACGTTGTTTTGCTTTAGAAAAGGTAGCTTTTGCTATTTCGGTATAAATTCGAATGTCTATATTATATGTTCCGTCGTTTGTTAAACCATTTTCCAGATAGTTAAAATTTAAATACTTTGTTTTGATTTTGAAAGGTACCTTTTGCTGTTTCGGTATAACTTTGTATGTCAATGTTATATGTTTCATTGTCTGTTAAACTATTTTCCAGATAGTTAAAATTTAAATACTTTGTTTTGATTTTGAAAGGTACCTTTTGCTGTTTCGGTATAACTTTGTATGTTAATGTTATATGTTCCGTCGTCTGTTAAACTATTTTCCAGATAGTTAAAATTCTGTATTTGCTTGATTTCAACGTTTCTACTTCGTAGCTTTCATCTTGGGGTGCCCCTTTTTACTAACGACCATACATTCTGTTTTCTTACAATTGATGTTTAGTTCTTTTTTCCCATGTGTGTGACATCAAACCTATGAAGTTTATTCACTAAATAAATAAGAAATTACTATAAAGTTAACTAGATAATCTGTCGGATCATTGTCAGTTTAGTGAGTTTGACCTTCACTGAAGGGCACCGTTCGTCTGACTTTTTGCCAAATCAATCCAGCTATCAGATAAGGTTCTTATAACGTTATACATACATTGTATTTCGTTTGAGGCATTTGTGAATTTGTGGTGACGTTAATATAACTTTACACTTAGTTATTTTCCAGACCCCAAAGAAAGAGCCTATCTCCGACATTGTTACATCATAGTTACGTTGCGAAGTGTTATAACTCAATATTTTTGCTTAAAAAATATATATAGAAGGTATATAACTTCATTTCGTATATTTTTAAAATTCAGAATCACTAATTTACATGATAAATTGCATGTGTTAATACTTCCCTGAAATTAATTAGCCATTTTCTTTTAAAGCAACCTTACAAGCCTTAGAATATTGCTGCCACATATGGTCAGCTACCCCTGCTCTTTACCCTGAGGTCTTTGATAAAATCCAAAGAAGAATCAGCAATATTATTGATCCTGATCTGGCATCTCGGCTTTGGTCTCTTTCCCACCACCGTAAGGTTGCCTATAAATAATTTCCTGGTAATTTTTCGGATGAGCTCTTCGCTACTGTACCGAGACTTTATGAATTTAAGCGCGGTACTAGACTGGCATCGAGATCTCGTCAATTTACAGTTGAACCGGCTACATGTAACTGTAAGTTCTATGCTAACAGTTTCTTCTCTCGCACTTCTCGCTTGTGAAACTCCCTTCCGATTCCATGCTTTTCAGCCAACTTTTATCTGAAAAAATTTCAATGTCTATCGTTATTTACTGACCTCCAGATTACTCTTTTCTCTTCCCGCTCATTATTAATGTTTCTGTTTCTAATTCTTTCACACCCAGTAACCCACTATATATATATATATATATATATATAACTAGTAATAACATAAAATAATTACACCTATCTTGGATTTACTATGTGTGATATATATAGAGTGATTCCTGGGAGGTCCGTCTACGAAACTCTGGAATCGGTATGCTAGAGGTAACATCAATCAGCTCAGTTGCGAGCTTTATACTTGTATCAGTATATATATATATATATATATATATATATATATATATATAGTTGGATTGGCGTGAGTTTGTGACCCTAGGTTTCTTGTGAGTCACAGTTTGTCTGACGATCCAGGATCACAAACTTACATCAAACCAACTAAATATGTTAGCTCTGTCACTGATATTGAGCGCTTTCCAAAAAGTACCGCGCATATATATAATATATAAATATATATATATATATATATATATATATATATATATATATATATATACACATTTTACATAAAACTACAAAATGGCAATAAAAAATATATATATATATATATAAATTGCATATACGTAAATAAAAATTTATATATATACATTTTTTATATATATATATATATATATATATATATATATATATATATATATATATATATATAAAACTACAAAATGGCATTAAGTACGGAGAATATATATATATATATATATATATATATATATTCACTCACTTTAAAGTTCAAAGAAGGAATAAAACTCACGTCAATATGCCTGTCTCTGTCTTTCTTTTGTCTCCATCGCTTCCTTCTCTCCTATCACCAGCTGTTCTTTTCTTCTTTCTTTTTTTTTCTCTAGCTGATTCAATTACCCTCTATTGTTTCACGTCTTTTTGACATATTTTTTCTACGTTACTTTTTCCAATTCTATTCTCTTTTGGATTGGCAGTTGATGGTCATTGTGTGTGTGTGTGTGTGTGTGTGTGTGTGTGTGTGTGTCACTGTGTGTGTAACACTTTCCACAGACCACACAGATACTACACTGATCCTAATAGAAGTGCATAGAAACGACATTTTCTTTATTGACAGAGTACACAGATACTCTATCATAGGCAAAATTTCTAAATCATAATGCAAATAATGACATCATTTTTTACGACTACTATACTTGTACAAATAAATTCTATATCCGGATTATGAGTAAGTTACAATGAAAACGCCGGTTTATATCAGATCAACAAAGTCAAGCATCGTTGTACCTGATAGTTGGAAACACATTATGCTACAGTACACTTAGTAATCCGTGGCCTTAAGCCAGACTACGGAAAATTTGAAAACTAAAATTGCATATATAGTGATAACCTTAAATTCTATTGTTTTATTTTATTTTATTTTTTTTTGTTTCATTTTGTTTTTTGTTTTTTGTAAATTCATAGACCGATCGTAATACACACGGAATATGGACGACCTCTAGATGTGCTCGGATGCGAACGAACCCTGTTTATGTAGAACAGACTGGATATGGAAGACTTCTAGATATAATCGGGCGCGAATGAACTAATGTTTATGCAAATATAAATATCGCCAAAGAATTAACGTATTTTCCAGATAAATAACGACACTTCTCTACGCCCTGTCCGAACTTAAACGGTGTTTCGTTCCCAACTTTCATCGACTTTGAGAATAACTGTCAAATAGATTGAAGAGAAAAGGTCGCTGGTGTGGAGAGATGATTAGTTAAGCATGAAAAACTCAGTTTCTCTTTACAAAACATAATCAAAAGATGTTTTTTATTGATAATTCACTGATACTTTCTTTCTTTCATTTCTGCCTTTTCCGATTAACAAAAGAGGGCATTTTTATTTATTCATTAATTTTTCTTCTCGAAACAAGAAATTTAAAAAGCATAGAATTATAGCGTTATATCTGGTATATTGAAAATAATAGAAAAATTCTATTCCTATTACGTCAAGAGAAGATTCCACTACGCAGAGATGTCTAATAGGCCTGTCTTTATGTAGAACACCTTTCTGGTAAAAACAAAATGTGTTACACGCACATACAAACACATACTCACTCATTCATTCACTCACTCACTCACTCTTACACACACAAATATATGAATGCACTTGGAATAAATTCCATTGGATTTGGAAATATATATATAAGAGAATTTGTAAATCAAATAACATGATTCTGATGACGCTGATCAATCGGCGACCATGCTAAACTAAACTTTTCAAAAGTATGATATATTTCACACACACACACACACACACACACACATATATATACAAATACACGCACACACACACACACATATATATATACAAATATAAATATAAAAGTGAACATTGAAGTCAACACTCAGAGGCGACAGGTTGATGCATGAAACAGCCTGTCGCTTCTGAGTGTTGACTTCAATGTTCACTTTTATATTTAAATTTGTATTTGCATAAGCTCTATCTTTGTTATTGAGCATTTTATCCCATAAACATATATATATATATATGTGTGTGTGTGTGTGTGTGTGTGTGTGTGTGTGTGTGTGTGTGTGTGTGTGTGTTGATAGTGTGCCACTGTCACACATTTTCAATTAAAGTGACACAACTCTCTAACTTTCCATAGCTCATGTTACAGGAATTTGGGAATCCCAAGTTTTCACTACTGCAATTATTTTCGACGTCTTTTTTAACTGATTTTTTACGACACGTTTTTCTTTTTTCTTTTCTTTTTGTACAATAACAATTTTTATAACTTGGAAATAAATTTGGGAATAATCGAAATTAATTGCAAAATCTAGTTAAATTCACCCACGAAAATAATTGTTTGTGTGGAAAGTAAGGACCTACGCACATCAAATCGTATTTAAAATAAGTGGCGGCAAAAGAATTATCGTTGAACTTTTAAAAGCTAAGCTTAAATATTAATGCAATACTTAAATGCAGCGATCAATTTTGAGTTTTTCTGTAGTTTATTGTTGCCTACCGCATAAAGAAATCTCCGCCAACAGAGGACCAGATTGCAATCAAAATAAAAAGTCAAGGCTGCAGCGAGGAAAAGAAAGCTCCGTGAAAATGAAAACTCAGATCAAACGGCTGCCAAGAGAGCACCCAAAGACTTATGGACTCTCAAACTCCTGAACAAGCCGAAGGCCCAATCGAGAGTCCTACACAGAAGCTAGCTTAAATGCCGCCCGATAGGGCGGTGTTTAAGCTAGTATATCAATAAAGACAAAATGAAAACTTTTCTTTACGAACGCGTTTCGTCCTCTAATAAACTTTATCAAGGTAAATGTAAAGATTTCATTTCGTAACATGTATTTATAAAGAGAAGTAACATATCATATAGGGTTTTGGGGTACCTCTAGGTGGTGTAATGGTTAGCAAGCTTGTCTCGCTCAGAACTATTGCGACTGAGTAGTGAGTTGGATCCTCACTGGGTACCCCATACTTTCGGCCTTGTGCCACATCTGAGCTAAGCTTGGAAAATTACTATAGGGTTTTAAATTTAAGAATACACATAAATATTCTTCAGACTAACTCTGAAAAATTATTTATATCTGAATTGCTATACACAAAAAATATATATATATATATATATATATATATATATATATATATATATATATATATATATATATATATATATATGTATGTATGTATTCACAATTTAGATATATATTATGTTTCAGATGTAATAATGATAGGTACAAGCATTGAGATTTTGGCAACTTTGAGCTATTATTTCAAACTAGGCCTCAAAGCTACAGACGCTATAGCAGAATTCCGGAAATGGAAGAAAATGAAACGATATCTAACCGTATTGTCAAAAACTGGTTTAAGCGTTTTAAAGGTAGTAAATTGACCCTTGAAGTAAAGTTCAGAAGTGAATGTTATGATTATGATGATGCTTTAAAATACAACTTAGAGGAAAGACCTAATGTCATCATATGAAAACTTTCATCGAAGGATACAATACACTGCGAATATACGGATACTTAAAAAAAAAAAAACGAAAATACTTTTGATGCACTCAAACTACTGCGAACTCAAATTTAATATAAAAATCGTTGCCCTCAATGAAACGACAAGATTTAAAATTAGCGTCCAGTTGAAATATTAGTTGGCCTAAATTAAAGAAGGCCATGAGTAGAAGCTAAGAATGATTCTTAACTTGTCTCATCGTGTGTAGATTTTAACTCAGTGAATTTGTGTACAAGTCGACGCCAGTATTTTGCTACACAATCTGGTCTTCAAAACTCGACTATAACACGAGTATACACGTAATATCATTTGTCGTACAGTTCGATGAAGATATGAGATCTAATCTCACACACGTAACATTACATTTTATTTCACTTTGGACTTCGTCAATTTCCGTCGGCCCCGTGTGTGTCGCCTGAACTTGGGCCTTACGTTCTAGTGGGCAATGTAAAAATATCTCTTCCCTCTGAGATACGTAGTTATATATCCACATATCACACGGTTCTTAGTCATGCGTGCACGTCTTCACATATCGGGGCAGCGACTAACATCGGGTAAATCGCAAATCTCCACACCCGGCTAGCTGGACATGTATCCTTGCAACTGGCTACTCTGAACGACAATGAGTGCAAAGTATATACCGCTGAGGCGTGACCGGTCTATCGTACACACCAAAAGCAAAAGGTTTGAAAGAAAGCTACAGTCAATATGAGAACAGGCGATAACAGTAAATTTGAAAAATCTAATTTCCTGAAAAATTGTTTTAAAAACAAATGATAAATTTCAACCGACATTATCGATGGATACCAAATGTATATTGCATGAAAATGGGTAATTTTACTATTATTATAATATTAAATAAAGTACACACTAATAAAAAATTATTAACTGGTGGCTTGTTGGATTGTTTTCTAATTCAACTTTTCGGCTCATTTCCTATATATTCTCCCTCCTAGGAAAAAAGGACGGCTTGCTCTATTTCCGAAATTACGTGTACCTGCCATGCTTAGCACTTCCGGATCGTTCGGTTAAAATCAAAGTACTTGCGTCAACTGGACAGTCAAAACAAAACATCAACAGTGGTTAACAAGTGAAGTCTTTCGACAACTTGTATTTAATTTGTAAATATTCCGTCCGGACACGTTATATTTATTTACACTTTACAGAGACATTTATTTATTTCTATATTTATTTATTTAACATAGCTACTTATCGAAATTAATCATAAATAATATTTATACACATATATATATATTGTATCAAGATCGGATATCTTTGGATGGCCTGGAGTTCACAAGAATTATTTTTCAAAGTAAGTGTAAACAAACTATAAATTCATTCATCTCTCTCTCTCTCTCTCTCTCTCTCTCTCTCTCTCTCTCTCTCTCTCTCAAATCTACAAGTGGACAGAAATAGTTTTTCTTTTTTACTTCATTTATTTATCCAATTAATCAACCACAACAATAATGACAAAAAGAAACGTGTTTAGCGCGTCCCGGTGCTATCGCAGAAGATTATTTAGTTTTCATAGTAAGTAATATATATATATATGTGTGTGTGTGTGTATGTATGTATGTGCGTGTGTGTGCGTGCGTTTGTGTACATAGACATAAATGTATATATATATATAGATAGATAGTAGAATTCCCCAAATCCGAACATAGCATAATCTACTACACTTCCTCGAATTAGACTTCCTCGAGTTTCTACACATCTTCAAATTCGAACATTTTGTGTTAACGTTAAATGTGAAGCCTTTTTTTTTTCTCCATCGAATCAAAACAGTACTTCAATACTAAACTTAACATCTCTGTTCAGAAGAATTGTACTGTATATCCTTATTTTTGACTTTCTTTACAGATTGTAATTGTTTTTAAATAAGATATTTCATAAATTTTTAAGCATTTTTCATTACTATTGGTTGTCATTAATTTTTGTACATTTATGCATTAAATCTACACTTTAAATTAAAACGAATCAAAGTTACAAATTACATTTTATATCATAAATTCTAAAATTTAATAAAAAATTTTTAAGCTGACCACAGTAACTTTTTCTTCCTCGAATTCGAACACTACGCTCAATACCGAATCTCGGATGAACAGTTTAGAGGATATGTACTGTGTGTATCTATCTATCTATCTATCTATATATATATATATATATATATATATATATATATATATATATATATATATATATATATATATATATATATATATGTATATATACAATTTGTGTATATATATATACAAATGTATACATATAAATGCTCATAAATGTATTTATATATATATAAATGTATATATATATGTGTGTGTGTGTGTGTGTGTGTGTGTGTGTGTGTAAGTATATGATATGACGATATATAATTTTGTATAATTTTATATATCAACAGAATTTAGAAAAAATATGACAAACTGGAAAGCCGTCACGAAAAACCTTCCCAGTTTGTCATATTTTTTTGTAAATATATTTATATATAACTGCATATATATCTACAAATTTTATATATATAAAAAACGTATATATACACACATATATATAATATATATATATATATATATATATATATATATATATATATATATATATATATATATAATATTTGTGGAAAATATACATACATATGCAAAATATATAAATATCCATACATGTATATTTTTTGAAAAGAAAATTCAAGAGGAAGAATCCAGGTAGAACTCAATGTCTAGGACAGAGTAAGGATATAATAAAAAGGCTTAAACACTAATATTCCATGGTCATAATTTATTCCATTGGAATCGTAAATACGATTTTAATTTTATAGAAATTATTCCAATGGAATAAATTATGACCATGGAATATTAGTGTTTAAGCCTTTTTATATATATATATATATATATATATATATATATATATATATAGATAGATAGATAGATGTATATATATAAATGTACTTAAATGTGTATATATATAAATGTATATGTAAATATTTAATGTATGTAGGTCTGATGAATTGGATCGTAATTACGATTCCAATGTAATGAATTATAACCATAGAATATTAGTGTTTGAGCCTTTTATATTATATATATAAATGTATATATATATAAATGTATATAGATACAAATTTATATGTATATAAATGTATATATAAATATATATATATATATATATATATATATGTATATATATAAATATATATATATATATATATATATATATAAAAATGTATAGATCTAAATGTATATATATAAGTGTATATATATATATATATATATATATATATATACATATATATATATGTGTGTTTGATTAAATATAGTTTTAAGGTATGCTATATTTATCGGTTAACGTGCATAATATTAGGAATAATGGTCATGTAAATATAAAAGTGCACATTAAAGTCAACACCCAGCGGGAACAGTCTATTTCATGCTTAAACCCAACCTTCAGACCAGAAGATTTTTTCGACCTTTAAACTTATTCCAATGAATTACTAAAGGAATAAAACGCGTCACGCGAAAACTATTTCCACTTTGTCATACTTCTTTTCCACATAAGTGGTTTTTATAAAAAATAAAAAAAAGGTGCTCTCTCATGTAAAGTGTAAAAAGCGGCTACATTTCCTCGAAACATTGAGCATAAAAAGGAGACAAACCAGCACTAATTAAATTACGCCATGATTTGGACTTGACATACTATATATATTTCAAAAGAAATAAAATGTAATAAAATAGATAGAAGGTTCGTACTATTTTGTGCAAATGCGCGAAACGCTGTATTTGAAAATGCAACTCATGACATTAACAAAGTCTTTGATAATGGCTAACGCTCTCGAAAGTACTCGAACCAGGTAAAATATATTTTCAAATATGAACATGAAATTAATAAAATATCAGGAACACCTAAAAAGTAAATAAAAAAAATCGTTAAAATTAAATTCCGTTGGTATTTAAAACTTATATAAATGTTAGATCTCTGCCAAACTGCACCTATATATATATATATATATATATATATATATATATATATATATATATACATATATATATACATATATACACATATATATACACACACACACACACACATATATATATATATATATATTTATATTAATTATCAAATTCAGTCCTCCTCAATTAAGAAATATTAGTTTAGTATATTTTAGTATATCCAATTGACTCATACATACGTACATATATGTGTGTGTGTGTGAGAGAGAGAGAGAGAGTGCGCACGCGCGTGTGTATGTGTGTGTGAGTGCGCACGCACTTGTGAGTGTAAGTTTCTGGGCATGCGCATTGCAGAGGACTTCTGCTGGACTAGCAATACCATCGCGTTAGTCAAGTAGGCACAGCAGCGAATCTATTTACTGAGAATTCTCCGTAAAAGAATAATTTATAGAGGGGAGCTGTGGTGATGTACTTATTGCATAACGTTTTGGTGTGCCAGCTGCTCGGCAGCGGACAAGAGAGCCCACCCACCCAAAGGATTATCGATGCTTCCCTGATAATAATCGGCTGCCCTCCTTTGAGGATATTTTTTTTATTCTCGTTGTTGCAGCAGAGCAGAAAACAATGGAAGACAACATGCATCCCGGGTACCACCACTTGTTTGAACCGCTATCCTCGGGGCGACATTTTAGCTCTATTGATTTTACGATAAAGCGTTTGAGGAACAGCTTTTATCCTTGGAATCTGCGTAAAATGAACTTTTTCGCACCTGGGCTTTGCTACCCAATTTTACTGTGCATTACCCAGATTAAATAAATAAAGCAAACAAATAGATGTATATGAAATGGTATGTGTGACGAGGAGGTTGGGTTGTTTTGGAAGTCTTTATTTATCACTGGGGAACCGTTCCTGAAATTTGATGACAAAAGTTAAGTGGTCAATTGTGGTAAGCTTCAAAGGAGCAAAACGAGTAGAAAGAGGCAGAGTCGAACCTACTTGAAGTGGAAAGGAAAATAGTCACAATACCAGTCTCTGTTTGACCCAACCTGGATTGTTGAAATCTAGGAAAACATATTAAGTCAACAGAAACCATTACATTTCGGGCGCGACCTGAGTGATATATTTAGAAACATTTTCTTTGGTTAGTTAATTCTTGCAACTCAGAAATGACTAGTTTTCAATTACTTAAAAGAATTTAACAGTTGTTAGATTTCATTTTTAGATACAGTGTTGTGCACTCCTTATTAACGATCTATTTATATGCGGTTCCGTTATGAGCTAAAAGCTTACTTTATATACATATTTACTGAAGTGACAAATAGAAATTCTTTAAATTAAAATTGTTTTTAATTATTCGGTCATCAGGAAGAAAAATTGGTTTCAAAATTTGGTTATGAAGTATGTTACTATTTTAAGTAACATATAAAGCTATTTCAAAAGATTAACGCGTAAGATTAGTTTAAGTGGATTTTTAATGACAGAGAATCATTTAGAATCATTTTTAATGGGCAGAGAATCATTTAGAATCATTTTTAATTACAAAGAATCATTTAGAATAATTTTTAATGGGTAGAGAATCATTTTCAATGGACAGAGAATCGTTTAGAATCATTTTTAATGGACAGAGAATCATTTAGAATCATTTTATACCAAAATTGATTTATTTTGGTTTATAATTTAGGGAAAATGGAATTTTTAAAAATATTTTCAGATATAATCCAATTGATTTCAGGAATGTTATAATTCTATTTATTTTAATATTTTCGAATAGTTCTTTCAGACTGTTTGCCTTGAATTGTGTCTTTTGGAGTCAAAATCAATGCATTCAATTAGAAAGGACTTTACCATATATTATGTTTGGCATGTAGAACACCATTTTGGTTCTTCTTATTCCAGTAAGAATGAATACATCAGTTTCGTATGACCTATTCGTAGTCGTGTTATAGTAACTTCTTCCCTTTGGAATTTTCCATAATGGCAAGGTTTCTTTTTGAGGGTAACTAAGATTATATTTAGTTTATTTACGTTTTTCTGCTCCATTGTTCTTGCCGTTAATTTTACATGTTTCTTAATTAATGATGTATCGTCAGTATGTGGGATTTCGTAGTTTTCAGGAGCTAGTCTTAATGCCTGTTTAGCACTTTTATCTGCGCTATCACTGCTTTTAATTCCTACATGGCTAGGAATCCAGATAAACAGATTTTTTTTTAAAGTAGAGATGGCACGGACTTTTTCCAATATTTATGCTATCAAAGGGTTTTCCAGCTTCTTTTTTTCTGATTAACGCATAAGCAAAACTTAACAAAATTTAACATTATTACTCGAAAAAGAGTTGTCTGTAAAAAAGGACTGTTTTTCTCTTATTAATGTTGCATACTCAGTCAGCATTATTTTATGATACTTTTTAAATCAATTCACCTCATGCAAGGCAGTAAAGCCACTAAGACACAAGTGGTTGTTGAGTGTAAAAGAATTAGAATATAGAAACATTATTAAGGAGCGAGAAAAACAGAAGAATAATTAGGATGGCAGATAACGATTGACATTGCATTTAAATTTTTAAAGATCAAAGTTGGCTGGAAAGAATGCAGTCAGAAGGGAGTTCCACAAACGAGAAGAACTAGAAAAGAAACTGTTAGCATAGAATTTACGGTTACATCTAGCCAACTAAACTGTAAATCGAGGAGACCTTGATGCTGTGTTTGAATTTATAAAGTACCATAGCGAAGAGCTCATCCGGACAATTACAATAAAAGTATTTATAGAAAAGACACAGGGAAGCAACCTTATGACAGTAGGAAAATGACTGAAGCTGAGACGCCAGGTTAGGACCAATAATATTGCTGATTAATTTTTTTTATTGTTTTAAAAAGTATTTTTTTTAGAATTTTAATAAAGCCCCCAACATATAAAATTGAATGAAACTGAATCACATTTTTTTCTCGATAATTTACAACAAAAGATTTTTTAATCAATTCGCCCCAAGTAAGGCGACAATGTCACTAAGACACAAGGGACTACTGAGTATGAAAGAGAACTAGAAGACTGTATAAGGTACCCGAAACCCAGTCTTAATCAGGAAACAAGGAATAAAGTTCTACTCCTGTTCAAAAGACCGAAGAGGAATGTTAATCGGGCGATAGGTGAACCTATCTACTCCTATTAAACACTACTTATTTTATTAGATTGTTTATTAAGAAGAATAATTTTATATTTACAAGTTTATAAAAATATGGGAACCATCTACAATGAAATATTTATCATTTATCATATTATAGAGAAATAGCTATAAAAACATTATTTGGACATAAACTTATAAAAAAATGTCTGTGAACACGAGAACGAGAAAATGCCAAAATACATTGTTATGAGTAACTGCAATTATACATCAACATTTCATAAATAGTGAACATTAATCCCAGAGAAAAACAACTAATTTTTCCTAGAAAAATTACCAGGTTATTTTTCTAAGGTAAACATTTATCAGTTTATATATATATATATATTTATCAGTTTATATATATATATATATATATATATATATATATATATATATATATATATATATATATATATCAGTTTATATTATATATATATATATATATATATATATATATATCAGTTTATATTATTATATATATATATATATATATATATATATATATATTTATCAGTTTTTTCCATATATATATATATATATATATATATATATATATATATATTGTCAATTCAAGAAAGACATTGGATTACTAACACAAAAACATAGAATGCCACATATCGAGAATATTTAACATTGAAAACATAAGGAAAAAATTAATTATTTTTAATAATATGTGGAAATCTCCGCTTTTACCTGAAGACGGTCACGAGACCAGAAACACGTGTAGTAAAATTATGGAAAATAAAGCATAATATTTTTTTTAAATCCACATTACAACCAAAAAACGTTTGCGGCACCTCTCTTCTCTTCTTTTTTAATATACATACTTTTCTCGTTGGAACCACTACAACTTCTTTTCCTATATATATATATATATATATATATAATTTATCAGTTTATTCATATATATATATATATATTATTTATCAATTTATTCATATATATATATATATATATATATATATATATATATATATATATATATATATATATATTTATCAGTTTATTTATATATATATATATATATATACACATATATATATTATTTATCATTTATATATATACATATATATATTATTTATCAGTTTATATATATATATACATATATATATTATTTATAGTTTATATATTTATATATATATATATATATATATATATATATATATATATATATATATATATATAGCATCCATAATTAGCTGCTTTTTTAAAGAAGTTGCTGGACTTCACTTTATGAAACCCTGCTTTTCTCATGGTCAGTTATATGTTGCCTTTTCAAGAGTTGGAAATGGAAGGATTTATTTATACTTGCTCCAAATAAAAAAAAATGTTGTTTATATCTAGCATTACAGTAATTCAATTGTTTATTCAATTTATTTCACCATTATGTTTTTCATTCATGCAAATACATGTATTTTATTTCTGTCAACACCTGTTAAATGTTATTCAGTTTCACCATGTTTCATTTGTTTAGAAACGGCTAAAATTCTAATGTTTAGCTATCTGAATAAATACAAATGCTTTCTTTCATGTTTACAGCCAATTTATGAATAAAATGTTTATTTAAAAGTTTGTTTCAAAGATTTCAAGTAGTGAATATATTTTACTTTGCAAAGCGATAGCGAGCGGGTTAAATAAATGCATTTTCTGGCCATTTCTTTCTTTGCTCTCACCACATAAATTCACTAAAATAGTTTGCGAGTATCTGGCTTCATAAATGTTTTCTCGAGAAATGACAACAAAAATGTTAAACACTTAAATATTTATTTATTTGATTATTTCATTGCAAGAAGAATGTTTAATACTGTTATTGTCAATTCTCAAGAAAAAAGAGAAAGCATAAAAATCCAGTTTCATTTGTTTGGGTTTTATTAAAATTCTAAAAATTGAAGAGGGAGTATGCAGTAATGGCGGTATCAAGCGAAAACGCATCCTTTTTGACACACCGTTTTTGTTTTTTTTTGTTTTTTGTTTTTTTTGCTTTCTTTTACGGGTACAAATGTTAAACTTTGTTAAAACCTTTAGTATTATTATTTGATATTATCCGTAGGAAATATTAACGAAAATATGCCGTTTTTTTTTGTTTTTTGTTTTGTTGTTGTTGTTTTGTTTTTTGTTTTTTTGACGTCATGAACAAATTAGAGAAAGTATTGGCGTTATAAAAACTAGACCTGCCTTTTTGTTATATTCTGTTGCTTTTATCGCATCTACGATGACGTAGAAAGAAATACAAACCAAAAATTAATAAGGATCACATATGATTTAATATAGAAATACGTTGCTTATTATTTTACTAAAGGAATCCATTGAAACTCAGTGAAAAGGGATTGTCACTTCTCAAAAATTAACGCACGCGTTACTGACAGAATCGGGCTCTTAATAAACGACTCAAAAATCCAAAGACGCATAGCATAAACAAAAGTCGCCTTCTAGAAACTAAGCAAAGCATTAAGCCATAGGAAAATTTCGTTAGAAAGAAAGAAAAGAATGTTGGACTGCTATATCACATCTATTCTCTTGTATGACAGTGAATGCTGGAAAATTTGTTAACATATGAAGATGAGACTCGAAGCGGCAGAGATGTGGTTCTACAGGCGGATGATAAGAATACCAGGGACAGAACACGTAATCAATGAGGAAGTTCCAAGGAAAATGGGAACTATAAAGATGATCATACGTAAAATCAGAAAGAAACGGCTAGTGTACATGATGAGGAAAGACGGCTTCGAGAATTTGACACTCACGGGATATATTGAAGTCAAAGAGAACAGAGGAAAACAACGCATAATCTATCTAACGGGATTGTTTTAAATTGTTGACAGAACAGGGTTTAGGAGAGATAGCAAAATGACAAACTTTACTAAGAGCTACAGGAGACAGTAAGTTAGGGAGAGTCATGATCACTCACTTCTTGAAGGGAAACAACACATAAATGATGATGATGATGATGATGATGATTCCACATAGGTCGCAAGATATAGTTTTAACAATTATTTACTGATTTCAAAAGATCAAAAGTTAACAGTCGGTGTCCACTGCATTCCATTAGCGTCAAATAAACAAATAGTTTAAAAATAATAAAAAACGGCAGCCTTTTCTGTTTCTGAATCGACATTACAATATTGAATTTTCAAAATATTGCTACATTGACACTTGAGGGATAAAACATATAGAAGACGTTATGGTACGTATAATTTCATAATCATAATTTAAAGTAGATTGTTTTGACTCGTGAGTAAAGTAAGTTTTTTTTACCGTATACTCTCGACTATAGTCCGAGTTTTTATGATCGGGTTTTTACGCAAAAAATAGGGGATCGATCGGGCGATTTTTTAAGAGGATAAATGTCATGCATTTTAAGTAGCAGGTTGCACTATACACAGGCTTTTCTTTTTTTCTCCAACAGCCAAAAAGGAAGCTATGAATAGATTCTGGTGAGCCCAATGAGCCCATACAGCTGGGGGTTCGGGCGTTGTAAGCCACCAAGGAAATTTTGAAAACTGACCAATTCCAAGGGAATTATGAGGCCATATCAAATGGGTATTGGAGCATATTCTAAGGCCAACATTAGCTACTTCAACCCATTGGTTTATGATTCTATCACTAAAATAGCCTTATTTTAATAACATCGATTTTGTTGAAGAATTCACTAATTAAAAAAAGTTGTTTCAGGAAACACTCTGGGATTAAGGGGCCCTGAAACTTAAGTTTCATCATGAATCCGTCACAGGTAAACATACAGAAAATTATTTAAAAATTGTTAAAATAATTTTCATCAATATAATTTTTTTGTAAACTTTAGAAAGCGTGTTTATAATGTTCTTCATTTGTTCTTTTTTAACCTCCCAATCTTTTCATTGCCATATTTTTTAAATAACTGACGTATTTATGTAATTCCATTGCAATATGTTTGAAATTTTAGAATTACTGTATTATTTTGTTCATGAAATCACAATGTGTACTACAGTAACTTTTACTGGAAATTCTCCTAATTTTTACACTACAAACTGTTTATTATGATCCTTTAATGGTTTTTAACATATTTCATACGTTCAACAGTTGGTAAATACCATACCATAGAAGAAAATGAATAACAAATATCATATCATAGTAGAAAATGAATAGCAGATATCATACCACAGAAGAAAATGAATAGCAGATATCATACCATAGTAGATAATGAATAGAAAATATCATAAATGAACAGCAGATATCATACTATAGTAGAACATGTATGGTAGATATCGTACTATAGTAGCAAGAAATTATTTTTAAAATAACGAGAAGACATCACGTTACACGTTAATATTATTTTTATTTGCTAGGATGCTAGGATTCGAACGAATATGTTAGAATTGAATGATTATTATAATTTGAATGAAGAAACTGTATTAAACCAGTTCAATAGAAGACGGAAAGTGCAACTCCAAGACCTGAAGGCGCATTGGGATAGCTGCCTTCCAAAAGCTAAGCAAAGTATTAAGAAACAGAAAAAAATTCGTTAGAAACAAAGTAAAGAGTACTAAATTGTGAAGTAACATCAGTCCTCTTATATGGCAATGAATGCTGGACAGTCTCCTCACAGATGAAGAAGAAACCTGAGACGATAGAGACGTGGTTCTATAGTTCTACAGAAGGATGCTGACAATGGACTGAACATGTGAGCAATGAAGAAGTTTTAGGGATAATGGAGACAAAAAAGACCCTTATATTCAACATCAGAACAAGGCGGTCGAAATTTCAAAGGCACATAATGAAGAAAGAGGGCTTGGAAAAAGCGATACTGAGAAGACATTGAAGGCAAGATGAACATAGAAAACAGCGTATAATCTATCTACCAAGTTTTCATAAATGGTTGGCAGAACAGGGATTAGAAGAGTTACAAAAAAAAAATTTACTAAGAGCTACAAAGGACAGGAAATTGTGGAGAGCCATGATCGTTAACGTCATGAAGGGGCATAACTGAAGAAGAAGCTCCAATCATTTTTTTTTTTTTTTTAATTCTAAATGATAATTTTCTTAGAATTTAAATTTTTAAGGCGAAATGAAATTAGGGGAATGGAATAAAGCGTGAAGGCTTGAAATTTCTTTTTCAAAAACTAATACACGCTGGTGGGATATGATTATTACACATCCCAGGGTAACCTAACTAAGGAGATTATGGGAGCAGATGGCAGAGTGGGGAGAAAAAGTGATGGTAACAAATCAAACATTGTTTCAAGCGACAAGAAGTAGGAAGTTGTGGAGAACCATACTCGTCTATGTCCCAAAGGGATACCGCACGTAAATCTGTTTACCAAAATAATTTATGTGGTTGGTTTTCTGAATTAACTGGAAGGTTCGAACATGACAAATACAATTTCGGATTGATTTTTGTTTTCGTTTTTATTTTTTTATTTTTTAGTTAAATTTATTTCAAAGGTCTTGCCAGATTCCCAATATGACAAACAATTAAAATCTTAGACTGAATTTCTTTTTTGACTCTTTTTTCTTAAATATTTTCTATAACTTTCGAAATAAATAATACTAAGCTATCTTATTTTTGTATTACTGGTTCGCCTCCTTTCGTTTCGCTGTCGGTAAGATGATCAAATGTCAAATCTAAATCGTCTGTCCATTTAAAATACTACAGGTTTACGGCCACATCACCGGTTCCTGTACGATCACCGAAGTTAAGCAACGTTGAACCTGGTCAGTATCTAAATAGCTGGCCGTTTGGGAACACCAGGTGATGTAAGCTTCGATGTGTGGGTGATGTAATGGATAACGACTCAGAATTGTTAATTAGAGAGCCGAATTCCAATTCCCGTTTGGTTCCTTGCATTCACTTACGCCTACCCTCGGGAAAGGTATGAATCCACCTATTCTTCCCTCTAGCTATGGGTTAATTAGCAAAACTTGTATTGCTAAGCCATTATTATCTCCAAAAATAATTCTTACGATCTAAAAATATTTTCTGGCTTTAAATAACCTGCAAAGGGTTGATAAACCGTAGGAAAGGAATCATTCAAAGCACTACATTTATTTAAAAAATATATTCAGTATAAATACAGAAGAAGTCAGAAAAATGACTTTTTGAAATCATTTTTTTATTATTCTATCAGTATTTAAACGGCTAAAACTATTTTCCTGTTTTCCAGGAGTTGTTGTCAAACAGAAAGGGGATTTCCTTTTATGACAAAGAAGGTATTTTCAATTTAACCCAAATTATGTGTATATGCACGTTTGCGCGTGCATATTTTAATTCAATGACTGATCTAAAAATATTTCTTCTATGGGCCGTGTCCTTCCAGGACGTGAGCGATCATGGCACTCCGCAACATCTTATCCTTTGCAGCTTTTAGTCTGACTCTTCACCATCCCTGCCACACCCTCTTCTACCATCCATTTACACTAGCTCGTGAAGTCGGTTACTTGCTGATTCCCTCTTTCTGTTTTGGCTTCAATATATCTTGTGGGTATCAAATTCTCCAATCCTTCTTCCTTGTTATTTGTCCAATAAATTTCGACTGTCTCTTTCTGATTTTAAATATAAGCGTTCTTTTTGTTTCCTTTTTCCTTCAAATTATTCGTTGAAAATAAATGTAAAAAATAAATATTAAAAATAAACGTAAAACTATTTCTATGTATTTTCCGAATAATTTCTGAAAAGTTCAATCTTAGATCTGATTTTTGTAGTTTTCATTTTTTGTTTTTTGGGGTTTTTTTTGTTTTTGTTTTTTTTTTTTGTTTTTTTTTTTTCAGTTTCATTATTTCATTGCTCAGCCCAAGTTAGGGGATGCCTAGACTGAGTGGGAAGGGAATATATTATTCCAATATCATATTTGAAACTCAGACAAATTGCACACCTTGTGCTTACATGAAACGACATGGTTGAGATTGACATATCAACATCTATGGGTTAATTAAGACTAAAATCTAAATAATTTCAACACATTTTTATGGCTTCAACTAAGTATATTTTGAAACCAATTGTATGCCTTCAACTACATATAAAATGGATTGCTGATCATTTTACTTTAAAGATATAGTGTTGGTCATTTTATCTGCTAAATAATAAATATTTAATTAGAGTTCTGTCTATATTTCTGAGATGAGGTATTATAATTATTTGCATTGTTCGGACTGTTGTTCTCATCTTTATTGTCATATTCACGACGTTTCGACCGTTGTACGTTCTGGCTTTCTTCAAGTGATTGGAATTTCGAACTGAAACCTTTTCGTCCACCGGGGTAGATTGTTCTAGTTCCACGTGCCATGCCTCATCCGGATGTCTCAGTTATCTACCTTTAATTCAATTCTCCAAGTTTTTGTTCACCACTAGAGTAGCCAGGTATTGAACTTACAACTGTTCGGGTTAAGTCACTGGATCCTACCAACGCTCTTATCCACTAGGCCATGTGTCATTTTACTTGTATTACTATACTTTATATGTATTGTTAGTCCTTTTTTATACAAAAAAAATGTACTGCTGGTACGTTTACTATAAAAATGTATTTTTATACTTTCATAGTGTTTTGTTGGTAAGGCATATCTGGGACCCTAGCAGGTGCTACTACCCCGGATCAGGGTGGACCTGGAAAGAAAAACAATTTTACAATGGTTACACGTTCCTGAAAACTTTCAATCTCCCGATCAGAGGCCTTGCTGCCGGATGTAGTTTATCGTCATACCCAGGACTAGACACAATGACACAAGTACATGAAAGTCACTGACGCACAACACAAACATATGCATATGCATTACATATACGCATGCAGAGTCACACGCAGACAGTGTGCGACGGACAGAGAATCAGTTCTTTATTTATATATAGATTGATGTTTACATTTCCAAAGAACTTGGAACTATTAAATGAGACGAGAAACATTTATAAATTACTTGCAATGCAAATTTGTTTTTTTTATGTTTCCACTTTTTGTCATTCTTAATATTCCCGAACATACAGAGGGCGACAGAAATTTTTTTTTTTTTTTTCGCTTTCGTTTTCCTTATAAATGTTCTCTGGGAAAATAAAACACCTGTGGTATTACCTTATCTTGTCTGTCAGGAGACTTCGTTTAATGCCATTGGGTGGTGTGGTAATAAGCTGTATAAAATCAAAGAACTCTCTCTCTCTCTCTCTCTCTCTCTCTCTCTCTCTCTCTCTCTCTCTCTCTCTCTCCGAGATACAATAGCGACACCTCGGGACTCTTCCCCACCACTGTGAGATATTTTACCCCAAACAAGCTAACTACTTAATTTCAAGCAAACAACGTGTCGCATATTGCAGCTAATTGCATGTTTTTCTTTATTTTTTAAACTATGTATATCCCTATAAACCTAAATATAAATTTTCCTTACTTTTCTTAACTATGTAGCTCATTATATATATATATATATATATAATTATTTATTTAAAAATATGATTCCAACGCAATATATATAAAACCAAATAATCACAATTTACTTCAATAAAAAGGTAATAAAATCATCAAAAATTGATCAACACCTATAATAGAACAAATAACGAACACATATGATAAGTCTTTAAATCCTTTACAATTTTAATAAAGTGACTCTTCTTCTCAATAACAGCCAATAATCTATTTTCCATTAATGTTGTTAATTTTTTTACTTCAGCAGCTTCAATTTCCGACATGGTAGTTTTAATTGCTTCCCTTAGATCTGCTTTGCTGTTATATTGTTTGCCACCTTCATAATAGTTTCATTTTCACAATTGACCATAGATTTTTTGATCGGATTCAGATCTGGACTTGATTGAAGCCATTCTACTATATGCTCCCCTGTAAATCTTTTATGTTCAAATAATTCACGGGTAAGCTTAGATACACGAGAAGGAGCATTGCCGTGCATAAATACAGACTTCACTTCGAAAATGTGAGACTGGGACTTGTACCATGCAAAGAAAATCTATGTTCATAAAATCGCAATAGTTAGCACTGTTCAGTTTAACTCCACCATCAACTTTGAATGGTCCAATAATGGTTTGGTCAACAATTCCAGCCCATATCATAACACGACCGCCTCCTTGTTGCCTTCTTTTAGCCACAGTCACGTCAGAATTGGATAGAATCCATCCTTTGGTCCATCCATTAGATCCATCAAATGTTACTCGAGATTTGTCCGTGAGAATTACTTTAGAAAAGTCAATTTTCATGTATTTTTTTGACCCAAGGAGAAGGTTGCCTAGGGTATATTTTACAGATCCCAATTCGCAAAGTATTCTACATATTTTGTCCTTCTTGACTTCCTCAATTCCAGCGTCTTCAATGATCTGAGCGCTGGTCAAAAAGGATTGCTTCACTATAACTCGCTTTAGTTTACGGTAATTCCGAGGAAGCAAGTTCTTAAAATCTTTTCCTTTTCTCGAGTTCACAACTTACTTATATTTTCAACAGCCTTCTTTATCATTCAATGATCTCTGAAAAGTTCCTTTGATATCTCCAATGTGGACATACCCTCACTCAATGACTTTGTTATTTTCTGTTTTTCAGCTGTTGTTACATCCTTCCATTTACCCATATTTCAACATATAGACAAAAAGAAAAAATAGTTTTTATTAGATTTCAGATATCTTAAACTAATATTAGTTCAATCCGCATACTAACTTCAGTCAGTACATTTTTGTAAATTCCAAATATCTCAAAACTAACCATTAAATACTTTATTAAGGGTGGAAATGGATGCGTTTAAATTTGACAAATATTGGTTCAGAACTTTTGGAGTTATTGAGGTTTATGAGAAATTTTTGCTCTTGTATATAAATGCTTGTTAGAAAATAAAATCCTTGCAAAAAGTTTTGTCATATATATATATTATATATATATATATATATATATATATATATATATATATATATATGATAAATACAAATAAAATTTATCACCTAGCTGATTAATATTCAGCACCTCTACTCTAGAGTTTTCTTGTTTAACTATTTTACTTGTTCAGTCCACTCTTCAGGGGATTTCAGTAAAAAGTTTAAGTTATCTTAGCTGCTGAAAAACATTTTGAGCGTAATGATAAGTAATCTCATCTCGCTGTCCATTACTTCTGTAGTCACTTCAATATCTACTGAATCTGCTACACTTGCAGCTTTGTGCTGTACTCATGGGAGTTATTAGGTTATTTTCTAACAACATCCGTTATTTCCATATACAACATATATTTAGTCTAGGTGTATATTGGCATTGTGTAATGATCAAATGAAAATGCATAGAATGTTGATATATACAAAATAATTCTTTATATACACAATAAAATAATACAAAAGGATAACGTAAAAGTTGAAGTTTCAAGAGTTCGCGTGTAAAACTCCTGGTGCTTATGAGTAATAGAGAAAGCGTCTGGGAGGAAGTAAATATATGTATGCATGTATGTATGTATGTATCCAAATCTAGTATCTGCTGCCTGACTGCGTGGTGAAGGAAGATATGCTTATTTTCAATGTAGCAAAGAACGGTTTAGCCATGTAAGGTCGCCAGCTAGTCGTGAAAATATCGTATTTCGTCTCTGGAGTTATTACCGTAGCATTGGAGAATGGACAAAATTAACTTATCGGTTGATTTTACATCTGTTCATCAACACATTTATAGACCTGCTTTGAAAAGGTGCACTAGGATTCTCACTGCCTCAATATTTTTGTTGTGAAAGCTTTCTGATTTGTTGGTCTAACTATGGCTTTTTTCACTGGCGATTTTTATTATCCGTCTATTTTTAGGGATGGTGAAATTTTGTTATCTTTTTAATTATTTATTTCTCTATCACCAGATACTAATTTTAACTTAGTAAATATCGATATGATTGATACTACTTATTTTTAACGGATCTTGGTGTAAGTGAAATGCAGAAATTATTAAGAAATCCCAATGACTTCACAAGACAAATGAGTTTAGCTTTCAAAATGGTGTCTCAGTATCAGATGTTTAATAAAAGATTCTAATCTTATTCTATTATGATTTTTACATGACAACTTATAGGCGAGATATTTTAAATAATTTATTTATTTTTAACACTACAGTCGCTGACTGTTGCTGAAATATAGTTTAAGAAATTGCAACGGAATCACAACTTGCTTTTTTTAGCCATATGCAAATAAATTATGGGAGAACTTGTAAATATTTTGTTAGAACGAGAATCCATTAACATGTTTGAAAATAACATTTTCTTCACAAATTCTTTACATTTTTTTTAATAATGATGACCAGTTCCAAACTTTGAATGAAACATGTATTAAAACCAGAAGCAACTCGCGTTTCTTCAAGAATGAAGTGCAAATGAGTTATTCCCCTTACTCCCTTTTATCTACCCTCAGCAAGGTTCTTAAACACATGCAATAAATGTTTTTAGCAATATCGCCAAAAAATGACTGGAGATTTTATTAGGTACTTAGTATCATTAAAATTAAAAGGATGATTCTTTAAATATTTTTTCAGTTATGATATTCATATGTACCCCAGGCCTGTGAATGTGACTGTAAGCTCCCCAGAAAATCATCCCCGATTCACACTGTCAAAATGATGTGAACTAATTTTAATAGGAAAAAAAAAATTCTTGATTAATTGAATTCTTATTCGCGCTCCCCACCCCTAGGACATACACACGAAAAACTCTAGTGACAAACCTGTAGGGGTTAACTTTACTTAACAAAAAAACGATTCCACTATGTCTTAAATCTTATGGTCTTTCTTCAGAGTATTATTATTTCAACAAGAATGTATTTTAAAAAATAACTTTAAGAATAAAATAAACTTAGACCGGAATTTAAAAATCCTGTACCTTCCTACATCAAAATTTGTCAAGATTTAAAAAAAAAAAGAAAAAGAATCATTCCTTCCGTCACTGTTAAATTTTAAAATACCCTTTTCCAAAGATGGAAAGCTGAATCGTATTCTTTCGTAAGAGATAAATTATTCGGTTATGTCACCTCTTCTTGCTGGCGATGTCAGCCGCTTTAAACTTTCTGCGTGTGTTGAATATTATGTTTTGTTGTTGTTTTTTTTTTTTTAAATTACTCGCAGAACTTGGATTAAAAAAATGACCGTACTTACTGGTAAGTAAACAATTTTTAGATAGAGTTCAGATCATTCAGCGCTTAAGATTCGATTAAGTGAAATAGCATATACTCGTCGTATGAAAATATATTTTTTTAATGTAGTTTTTACTTTACCTTGTTTGAATATGACATCAATTTCTTTCGGAATTTTTCTTTAAAAAAAATAAAGTTGACCTAAGTTTTGATCCTTTTTACGAAACTAAACTTGACTGTGAGAGTGAAGCGGGAAGCCTAATTGAAGTGTTGTTATTAAAAAAAAATTCCTAATTTTGAAATAAATATCAATTTTATCCCAATTATATGTTTTTCGTTTTCTTAAAAAAAAACAACAAACAAACAAAAATCTTCTTACTTTTTTTTTTTTTTTTTTTTTTTTCTATATCTGTCCAACTGGATTTTGTATTTCTTTCGCTTGCACAAACGTGAGTAAAAAAAAATCATGGTCCATTTTTACAATCAATTCAGACTTTAATGTCATAAAATCTAGGCAAGAAATCAGGATCAACTTTGGCATCAATTTACATTGTAAACTTCATTTCTAACCATTCCACATAATCTCACTTAAAAATTTAATAACAGATTATTTTCTTATTTCATGGAAAATAAAAAAAAATACCACTAAACAATCTATCCTTTGCCTAGATAAAAAAAAAATCAATAATTCAATAATTGCATTCACAAAACAATAAAAACTCCTAAACAAAAAACACAGAGCTCATATTCAAATGGAAACATGAAAACAAATTCCTACTACACTACCTACAAACATATGATTCAGCATACTAAACAATTAATATCTTTAAATCTAACATACTTTATTTCAAATAAAATTTTATTTGTATTAATCATATATATATATATATATATATATATATATAGGATTAATACAAATATAAAATTTGTCACTTAGCTGATTGATGTTATATTCAGCATATATATATATATATATATATATATATATATATATATATATATATATATATATCAGTTTTCAATCAGTACCTGCTGAAGATTGCTGTAAGCATGAAACTCAGTGTTGTACCAAATGATGAGGAAAAAAAGGTATATTTATTCTTAATTTTATAAGTTTCAGCTCTGTTATTTTACATCAACCACAATTATTACCACCAACACTCATTGTGCAATATTTTATAATTACATTAATATATATATATATATATATATATATATATATATATATATATATATATGTATATTCAAGTAATGCTAGTGCATGCTTGGTCCTCAAATATGGGCAGTGCAAATGTGACTTTTAATCTTGCCAGGGATTTATATTCTTTTGTATCAAAGAGGTAAAATTGGGTATCTCTTGCAATAGGTATTACATCACTATTTTGGTGAACTTTCATATGACATTTTAGACCAACAACTGAGGCACAATCTTTTCTACACTCACTACAAGTAGAAATGCTGTATAACAAGTAGTTTATGACTTCTCTTTGTATGTGGCTTCTTTCATGACTTTTGAGACCTGCCATACTTAGAGAGATGAGAGATTACATTGGAATCGTAATCATGATCCAATTCATCAGACCTACAAATTAAAAAAAAAAATCCTTTTGAATTTTTAGGTCTGCTGAATTGGATCATAATTACGATTCCAATGTAATAAATTATAACCATGGAATATTAGTGTTTGAGCCTTTTACATATATATATATATATATATATATATATATATATATATTACAATGAATCATTCATACAAAAAGTAAAATTAGTAAAGTTAATGATATAAAATGTTGAAATCCCTTTGCTAACAAAATTTTAAAGGTACATTAACCTACCAATCACTCAATGAAAGAAAGACCTTATACAGCTTATAAATTTAAAAAACAAGGATCATAACATTCATCATGTGGTTGCTAGGTTAATGCACCTGTAAAATTTTGTTATTGTGAGGGCGAAACCAGTCAGCTTGTCAATTTTTTTTTTTTTTAATCATGAATGTTAAAGCTCATCTTGCCGTTCTTATTTCCATAATAAAATTTTGTACCCCCAAGAAAATAATGACATATATATGCAGTGGGCATCTCGAGGCGGTGTAATGGTTAGTAAGCTTGTCTCAGTAGAACAATTATGACTGAATAGTGTGTTTGAACCTCACTGGTTTCCCCATACTTTTGACTGTATGCCATATCTAGGGTACACTTGGAAATTTGCTATATATATAT